>JAHHUM010001065.1:0-2500 GCA_036173005.1 Crenichthys baileyi | reverse complement strand
ATCATCCATACACAAAATCCATCCATATACATCATCCACCCTCCCACCCACACAATCCATCCATCCATCCATCCATTTCATCTGTCCATCCACGACTCCATCCAGTCCATACGTCCTATCCACATATCCATCCATCCATCACAATCCCCACAAACCATTCAACTCAACACACGGTATCCCGTCCATCCCGCCCATCAAAAATATCACATCAATCCAAGCACACACAAACCACGTAGTTCAAGACCCAAGAGACACAGCTATGGGAGAACCAGAGAAGCACAAGTAGTTCAACACTAGACTTACCACAGATCCAGAAGAATCAAAAACCGAACACGCGAAAGTCCATATCATCTGTCCTATCCACGAACTCCATCCATCCATCTATCCATTCACATCCATCACATCCAATCCATCCGTCCATCCATCCATCCATATACATTCATCACCCTCCCACCCATCCATCCATCCATCCATCCATTCATCTGTCCATCCACGACTCCATACCCATCCATCCATCCATCCAATCCAATTCATCCGCCATCCATTCCATCCATCATCCCATCCATCCATGACTCCATCCATCCATCCACCCATCCAATCATCACCATCCATCATCCGTCCAAAATCCATCATCCATCCATCCGTCCATCCATCCATTTACATTCATCCACCCTACCCACCACCATCCAATCCATCCATCATCCCATCCACCATCCATCAATCCATCCACTCATTCATCTGTCCAATCCACGGACTCCATCCATCCATCTATCCATCATCCATCCATCCATCCATCCATCCATCCATCCATCCATCCATCCATCCATCATCCAATCCATCCATCCATCCATTCATCTATCCATCCATCCGTCCATCCATCCATCCATCCATCCATCCATATACATTCATCCACCCACCCACCCATCCATCCATCCATCCATTCATCTGTCCATCCACGACTCCATCCACGACTCCATCCATCCATCTATCCATTCATCCATTCATCCGTCCATCCATCCATCCATCTATCCACGACTCCATCCATCCATCCATCCATCTATCCACGACTCCATCCATCCATCCATCCATATACATTCATCCACCCACCCATCCACCCATCCGTCCATCCATCCACGACTCCATCCATCCATGCATCCATCCATCCATCCGCGACTCCATCTATCCATCCATCCATTCATCTGTCCATCCATCCAGCCATCCATCCATCATCCGTCCATTCATCTGTCCATTCATCCGTCGATCCATCCATTCATTCATCCATCCACCCATCCATCCATCCATCCATCAATCCATCCATCCATCCATCCATCCATCCATCCACCTATCCATCCATCCATCCATCCATGCATCCATCCATCCATCCATCCATCCATTCATCCATGCATCCATCCATCAATCCATATACATTCATCCACCCACCCATCCATCCATCCGTCCATCCATCCACGACTCCATCCATCCATGCATCCATCCATCCATCCGCGACTCCATCTATCCATCCATCCATTCATCTGTCCATCCATCCAGCCATCCATCCATCATCCGTCCATTCATCTGTCCATTCATCCGTCGATCCATCCATTCATTCATCCATCCACCCATCCATCCATCCATCAATCCATCCATCCATCAATCCATCCTTTCATATACATTCATCCACCCTCCCACCCACCCATCCATCCCTCCATTCATCCGTCCATCCACGACTCCATCCATCCATCCATTCATCCGTCCATCCATCCATCCATCCATCCACGACTCCATCCATCCATCCATCCATTCATCGATCCATCCATCCATCCATCCATCCATCCATGCATCCATCCATCCATCCATCAATCCATCCATCCATCCATCCATCATGCATCCATGCATCCATCCATCCATCCATGCATCCATCCATGCATCCATGCATCCATCCATCCATTCATCTTCCATCATCCATCCATCCATCCATCCATCCATGCATCCTCATGCATCTATCCTGCATCCATCCATCCATCCATCATCCATGCATCCATCCATCCATCCATCATCCATCCATCAATGCATCCATCCATCCAGTCATCCATGCATCCATTCCATCCATCCATCCATCATCATCCATCCGCATCATCTATGCATCACCATGCTCATCCATCCATCCATCCATCCATCCATATCCATCCATCCATCCTTTCCATCCATCATTCCATCCATCCAGCATCCATGCATCCATGCATCCATCCATCCATCCATCCATCCATCCATCCATTCATCCATGCATCCATGCATCCATCCATCCACATCCATCCATGCATCCATGCATCCATGCATCCATCTATGCATCTATCCATGCATCCATGCATCCATCCATCCATCCATCCATCCATCCATCCATCCATCCATCCATCCATCCATCCATCCATCATCCATCCATCATGCATCCATCCATCCATGCATCCATCCATCCATCCATATCATGCATCATTCCAAAATT
>JAHHUM010001064.1:0-86128 GCA_036173005.1 Crenichthys baileyi | reverse complement strand
CCCACTTTCTAAAGCTTAGGCCCTTTGCCGGGACCAGGCATGTCTGTGGAGCTTTTTTGCATACATAGAGACAGAAACAGCCCACAGACCTGACACAAAGAACTTTCTCTTTACTTTATGAACCTGCTCATGAAGGAACAATGATCAGAAACATTATGGGTATTTATTTATATGATTTATTCCAGTTTGTCTTCTTTAAAAGATAATTGAATTTTTGATGAACTACATTTCAGATGGAATCGTAGTAAGAAGGTCCTGGATTAAATGCAGGCTGGGGCCTTTCTAAGTGAAGTAAGCATGTTCTACAAGGGTTCACAGCAGGCACTTCAGTGCCCCTGTTGTTCTAACACATGGGTGTTAGGTTATTTGGCAGCTCTAAATTGAGATGGATGGTTTCCAAGTATTAAAACCAATGTTTTAACTTAAAGGCTAAAATTGGGAAGACAAAATTGAAAAAAAAATGATTACTGTGATGTGACGTAATCTTGAGTGGTTTAATGTTGAGGTGTTGCACTGGGGAGTTTCTTTTTGAGAGAGCATATTTTTTTAATATTTATTATTTGACATTTTTTACTCTCAGGGTCTGATGCCTTGCTTTAAAGTATTTAATGCCTCCAACTAGGGGGCCAATGTGTCGTTTTAATATGATCTGATCCGCGTCCACAGGCTGAAACAGTGCATATCTCTCTCAGATTGGTATATTTCACTTTCTTACTTTCCCAAGCTTAAAAAAAGTGTTGCTACTTGGGTTAGAATGTTAAAAACATAGTTATTCCCAAGGTGTGGCCCTTTCCTCTTGGTAAGAAGAGTATTTCACATTGAATATGGCTCAAAATATGGTTACCATTGTTTAAACACAGAGGTAATAAAATTCTGTACAAAATTCTGAAAAGTCTCCCCCTCCCCGCACAACCACCCACAGACATAAATATTCTTTACAAAAAAATAAATACAAATACCTTCCATAAACAACTAATTTTTTCTCCATCACAGATTTTCATTTACAGTCTGCTGTTTACCTGAATACCTTAAACAATTGATGGCAGCTGTTTCAGGGATTCCAACAAGCAGTGTTGTCATTAGTAGCTGTATGAGCAGTAGGTCAAGTGCTAATGGAGAGAAAGATTCAGCTAAAGCTTGTCTTTTCTTCCCTCTGCTCCACATCATGGATGAACACAGATGGATTTGGAATGTCTGCAATCACAATTCAGCTCTCTGATGGGAAAATCCACGGATGAGTTACACCAACATGTCAGAGTTGCTTTATGACATTATTAATAGTATGTTGCATAATTTATGTGAAAGGGTTTTTAGGGGTTCAACGTTGTAGCTGCAGAAGGGACAAACATCATCTTAATTTTAAATGCTCATCCAATCTTCTAGCACTGAGTACATGTTTATAATATTTCCATTTTTTACTCTACATGAAGGATGTTGAAAGCAATCAGCAGTGTGGTTTGTTTAACATTCCTCTCCTATTTCTTTCTGAACTCCAAGACTATTATCTCGCTGGGATAATGGAGTGGATAAGTTGATAAGATTTTATTATTTTCTTCCATAAGCTAGATCCCACAAACACTGGTTATAATAAAAATACATTCTTAGAAAAACTTTTTCTTTATAGTTCAACATAGTCTCTACATAAAACTGTTCCTGTACATCTCTGTACATCGTCTCCAAGGGAGAAAGGACCCTGAATCAAAATAAAAAAGTTTGTTCTTTTCTCTTCTTAGTCACCTTGAACAGAACATTTGTCACTAAATCTGGTTCTGCTGAAAACAATGATCATGAGCACTGAATGTGGCAATTACCAAAAGATACGATCACATATGCTTGGATAATTGTGTTGTTAACTCCACAAGGCTGAAGTCAAGGTGCTCATACTGTCCTGAGTCATACATAAGAGTTGTCAGCAGGCTCTATAGTTAATGGCTAGAGTTTATTCAGGAGAAATTTTAAGCTTCAGATAAATATAAGCACTAAACTTTTCTTATGGTGTCAGGAGACACAAGAGGAAGTACTACTACCAAAATCAAAGGCTGCTCTTATCTGTTTAATGCCAGATTTTAAAGAAGATTAGTCTTGTTCTTATTCTTATCTAACAGACAGAGAATATTAGAACGATGTTTTTAACATTACATCTGCATGATTACATTGGGATTAGTACTGCTTTGCACAGTGACACCATTTCATCTTAATATTTAACCAGGCTTGTGTTACATTCTGAACTATTCCAAATTCTCATCATACAGTAGTGGTTCAGTCCAAATGACTCAGTATGGCACAAGTCACAAAGCAGCCACGTTGCAAGAAAGAAAATCAAGCAACAAAAAGAATGTGTGTGAGCTGTGCATTGGTGGTGATACTACATGAGTTCAGCTATGATCAGCTTATATATTACCGCCCAACAGTTTTAGAACCACTTTCTCATTTACTTTTTTTATTTTATTTTATTTTTTAATTTTTGACTATTTACATTGTACGTAGATTCTCACTGAAGGCATCAAAACTGTGAATGAACACATATGAAATTATGTAGCAAACAAAAAATTGCAAAAGAATTTTAAATGTTTTATATTTTAGATTCCTTAAAGTAGCCGCCCTTTGCTGTGATGACTGAAATATAATTCTATGGCCATCTCTTAATGAATCTCAGGGAAGCTCTTTCAAGACTCTGGAAAACCATTTCAGGTGACCTCCTCATGAAGCTCATGGAGAGAATACCAAGGAAGAAAGCAGTCATCAGAGCAAAGGGTGGCTATTTGGAAGAGTCTAAAATATAAAAAGCTTTCGAGTTCTTTCACGCTTTTTGTTTACTACATAATCCCATGTGTGTTCATTCATATTTCTGATGCCTTTGGTGAGAATCTACAATGTAAATAGTCATTAAAATAAAGACCCATTAAGTGAGGAAGTGTATCTAAAACTTTTGACCGGTACTGTATATGTTCCCCTATTCAGTAACAGGATTCTTTTAGCACTTTGTTACTTAGTTGATGGCTTTCTGTTTTATACAAGGAAGTTAAAATATCTTTTATTTACAACTAAATGAGTTTTTGTAGTGTCAGACATGAAAAGCTTTAAAAACAAAGTGAATTGTGGAAGAAGAGTAATACCCGAGACTACAAAATACATCTGAGTTTGCAAAGCAATAGAACTTAACTTACAAATATTGAACTGAATTTAAAGTTGGTTGTTCCAAGATGAGGAAAAACCATGAAGTTTCCTGCAAGTCCTCAGGTTCATCATATGTAATCCACAGTTTTCATGTGATCCAGCGTTAACATTTTGTGTATCTAATGTTTGTAGGATTGTCACCTCCTTATGAATGTTGGAGCGAGACTGAAGGATGGGAGTTGGGACCGATCCAATACTGTCCCATTCTTAAACCGGATATTGGACTCTGATCTCGACTTATGGCACCTGCTTTGCTGTAAATTACGTTTTTACATATATGCATAAATAAAGGTACATCTCAAAACTTTTTTTTACATTTTGAAATATTTTCTCACTCATTTCAAAAAGTCAATAATATTTAGATTCATTAAGCATAGAGTAAAGTATTTCAAGCCCTTCTTGTCATTTTGATAATTATGGGTTACAGATAATGAGAACCCAAAATTCAGTGTCCCAGCAAGGTCATTTACCTTGCTGGGTCTGTTGTCTCATCTTCCTCTTGTCAACAGCCCATATGCCCCTTTTCCACTGGCTTGATTTAGCCTGGCTCCACTCCACTCGATTGCTTTGCAGGTGTTTCCGTTACAGTTTTTTCCGTACCTGTAATTTTTTCATCCCTGTGCCTGAGCAAGTACCATCAGGGCTGAGTAGGTGCTACGTGTGACGTGAACGTCTGCTGTTCACTGACTGGCCGTGGGACAAAGAGAAATTTTAAGGTTTTTGCTGAGATACTACAGAGAAAAGTAATGGTCAGAGTGGGTGAAATCGAAATATAATTTTACTATTTAAAAATCATAAACCATGCCTGACGGCTGAAAGGAAAGAAAATGGACACCATGTCAGCGGAATTACACACAGGTAGGGGGCGCTGCATTCAATAACATCCTAAACCAGCTGATCACACATAAAATCAGCTTTTCAGACTTGCTGTTAAGGCACTTGTAGCCCATGTGTTGAATTCATCTGTATATAGTGGTTCTTAAAGTTCTGACACCAGCCTCAGTCCACTCCTTGTGAAACTCCACCAGAATTCTTGAATTGATTTTGCTTAACAATCCTCTCAAGGCTGTAGTGAATCCTTGTGGGTAGTGCACTTTTTGCCACCACACTTTTTCCTTCACTCAACTTTTTGTGAATATGCTTGGATACAGCACTCTGTGAACAACCAGCTTCTTTATCAATAACTCCTTTATGGCTTATCCTCCATGTGGATAGTGTCAGTGACTGTCTTTTGGACATCTGTCCAGTCAGTAGTCTTCCCCATGACTGTGTAGCCCACTGACCCAGACTGAGAGGTTAATAACCTGATAGGGGTGTAACAGCATGAGTTTCAAATATTTAACTTTTTCACAGTCTTCTAAGTTTCCGAGACACTGGGGTTTTTATTATCTGTAAGCCGCTTTCTGTAAAAAGTGACAATAAATATTGAACTTTTTCATGACCTTCTATTTTTTAGATGGACCTGTAGAGAAGTGGAAAGTAACAAATTTAATTAACTTGCCTTAATGTAACTGCATTGTGTACATTTAGTGTATAATTCTAGAGTTGCTTCATATGTTTGCCATTAGAATTGTCCCTATAAACTATTATTAAGTAAGGCAAGGCCTATATTATTTTTGTTATGGTTATTATTATACAGTGTAAACTGTTTCACAAGGCAATCACAGCTTGCAGTATGCAAAAACCTGATATCAAATCAATGCAAACAAGTAAAGGCTAATGAAATAATAGTAATTCTACTGCAGTGGTAAAAGGGGTTTTCTTAGTTTAAGAAGCATGTTGATTGATGATGATTTGAGCAAACACTAACAGACATAATTAAAAACGTAGATCTACAACACATCAGATCAGTTTTTTTTCCAACTCGCATCACAGCTGATTACTGTATTTGTTCTATAGCTGGTGCTCTGTTGGAAAATGAGAACCTATGGAAATTAGCATCTGTTTAAGTAGGAATGTGCAAATAACTCTATAGGCTATCCTGCAGTACCTTGCAAACATATTCATACTTCTTGAACTTTAAAAAAAATAGTTATGTTATAACTACATATTTATTTGAATTTTGTGTGATTTACCAAATAAGCACATAACTACTAATTTGAAAGCTTCCCTCTACTCTGAAGCCCATAAATAAAATCCAGTGCGAATTGCCTTCAGACGTCTCCTAATCAGCTGACAGAGTCCAGCTGTGTTTAACTGACTCACAGTATAACTGCAGCTGTTCTATTTCTGG
Source organism: Crenichthys baileyi (assembly GCA_036173005.1). Classification (NCBI taxonomy): domain Eukaryota; kingdom Metazoa; phylum Chordata; class Actinopteri; order Cyprinodontiformes; family Goodeidae; genus Crenichthys; species Crenichthys baileyi. The sequence continues at coordinate 80,718 of JAHHUM010001064.1, read as the reverse complement.
TCTCAGGGGTTTGTTAGGGAACACTAAAGAACAAGCAGCATCATGAAGAGCAAGGAACACAGCAGACATGTCAGGGAGAAAGTTGTGGAGTTGGGTTGAGTTCTAAAACAAGATCCCAAGCTTTGAACATGTCACAGATTTGATTTAGTTCATTTAGGTTTATTTGATTCATGCTGTTTAGTTTTGTTACTTCCCTGGATTCCTGTGTTGGAATTATTAATTTATTATTAATTTATATGTCCTTGTAGATTTGGTTCCTCTGTTTTGGTTCTGGAGTTTATTCATTGATTACTTAGATGTTTTCTGTTCCTCCCTGTAATCAGCGTTAATTAGTCACACTCCAGACTTCTCAAAGATGACTAGGGCTTTAATGCTCTCAAACCATACACCTTGTTATGTTTGGAGGATTTCCATCAAACCAATTCCAGTGCTAAACAGGTGCTAGTGCTTCCTTAGAACCAGTTTATTCTGCTTCCTCCGACTGCACTGAATTTGGAACCAAAACTGATTTTATCTCATCACAACTTCTTATCTGGGCCAGAGGAAATAACAGCTCTTTTATCCTAGCTCTGCTGACAAAAATCACCAGGTGCTATTAGTCTGTCTTCTTCCAAGAAGTGTTCTTTACCTGTTTGCTGCGCTGCTGATGAATATTGTCCAGAAGTCAAAAAACGTACCTGGGATTGTTGGGAGCTTTTACAATTACAAACATCAGTTTAAAACCATGTTACTCATTTAATGCGCCGTTAGGGTAACTGACTGCAGCCCTAACAGGACACAGAGAATCTGTCTGCACCATGCTTTTCACAGATGAGGGCCAAGCATGTTCCACTGACAGGATAACTTAGCTATGAGTTGGGTCTCTCTGGAAAACCAAACTGGTTCTTATTGATGTTTTTCTAGAACAGGTTAGAGGCTTGCTCCGCAAGAAGCATTGGCTCAGTACTGGAACCTGTTTTATGGAAACCTGTTCATGTCTTACTAAGCAAGGACTGCCTAATTCTTGCTGTAACAAAAACATAGCATAAGGATAAGCATAAAGCAAAGCAGGCAGTTTGTATGAGCTGCATGTGGTTTGTTCGTTGTTCAACAACTTAAGCACTATTGGATTGCCTTTAAATTCCATATCATTCTCCCCAAATATTTCAAATGTCTGCCTGCTACACAGTGAGTATGCTCGTGTTGTCCTCATTAGGAGTAAGGTTTCATTCTAACATTCGGACAGTTGAAACCTGTTTTGGATTGCACTGTGTAAACTAAAAGAGAGCGCCTTCCACAACACACTTGCAGCGAGATGTATGACTTATTGTGAGCAGTTACGCCTACTCAGTCATAAGGAATGATTTCCTAATGTTTAAAATGTGTTGATAGGCTTTTTTGGAAGTCAGAAGCTCCTTTCAGATCATGGTTCCAAAATAAACGTGCAACAATAAAAGGTCAGTCAAAGGTTAACAGTTTAAATATTTGCTTGTTTTGGAGTGGATGGGGGGGATGCAGCATGAGTTTTTAGCACTTTTGTTTAGTTTTGTTCCCCCTACTAGTTAGGTCAACTAGCCTCAGATAAATGCTAGTTAGCTGGCTAGGCTTATTTACTGATAAACCAACATTAGCATGCTTCTCTGCCATTGGACCAACTGACCAACTGAAGTGACCCATCAGACCCATTTGGTCAGATTTTGGGTGGTTCTGCAATGTTGTCATCCACAGGAAGTTTCTCACATATTTGCCACTCAGGTTGGCTCTACATATGAGGGGCATTTTAAAGGTCTTTAATTAGAAGTGTGTTACAGCTGTATAAATAACAGTAGTTGTCTATTAAGTGACTAATAATATCAGTCCTATTGTTCATTGTTTGGCCTATTGTTGAAGTGGATTATTGACAGCTCAACTGAGTTAGTTGCAGTTTATCGCTTCATCATAGTTATTAGAATATTTTAGAGTTGCAATATAGTTTACTATATGAAATAAGCTTGCCCCTATTCCCACAGCCATGTTAAGTGTTTAATACACTTAATTTTATTCTAAAGAACAATATAATCCCAAACTGGAGTGAGGGTATTTTAAAGAAGGAATTATGACTGTTAGCTCTACCCACAGAACAACATAGGATGATAATAACATATCACCACTTTGTAATCCCCTGTGAAATATTCAGACATTCCCACTGTATCAAATTGTGGTTATAACTTTTGTTTTAATACTTTAACAAATACAATGTGGAAACCTATTTATAGTGAGCACATATTTCAAATGGACACCATACATTACAATTTTAATGTAAAAACATTATTAATTTCTGTATTTATGCAACTTTACTGCAATTATAAAGTAAAAATATGTGCTTCTGATCTATTTTCAATCTCTGAACCTCCAGCCATGTCAAGCAAAGGGGTCTTCAGAACTTTCGGACCTGGATCTTTAAGTGCCTGAGAATCACCTGCAGTCCTCTTGTGGCTCTTTTCACAGAAAAGAGGAACTTCTCAAAGCTGAAGCGAATTAAGAACCTTAGAACCTTAGGTCATCAATGAAGAAGGATCAGCTCAATGGTCTCATTATCAACATCAATCATGAGGTGGGTAAGCAGATGTCCTACGAGGAGATAATTTTTGACTTTACTCCTGTAAAAGCTGTTCTACTAGTATATTCACTACTAAAGTAATTGTATTTTTTTTTGTTTTATGTGATAAAATTTTATGATGTTTGTTTGTTTTTAGTTTTGTTTTTTAGTGTTTGTTTTTATTGTTACAAATTAAAACAGATGCTGGGTTATATTTTTTTTCCAGGCCACAGTAACAGATCCAGAATAGTTTTAAAGAGGTTGGAGTTTTATATATAACTAACTTCACTATTAGTAGTAGTGTTCTACGTTTCTTTTGCACATTGATATGCAAGTAAGTAAAAAAAATATTTTATAGTTTGTGGATCTTGGGTTTGGCTCATTTATTTATTGATTGCTTAGAGGCGTAAGAATTTGTGCTGCTATCATGTTGGGAATCATGTTGCTTTAAAAATTTCAAGTATAACATTTTTTTAAACACAGAACAGTTTTTGTTATATTTCTATGGATCACTGTTGCATTATAATTTTCTATCAGTTTTCAGGGGTTGAGTTTCTCAACCTAAAACGCTTTATTTAATATATGAGGTAACCATGACTGTAGCCTGGCCGCATGTTTGTGGATCATCTTATGGATCTGGAATCTCTCCATCATTTTGGCAAACTAGGGCCCATCAAACAGCATCTTGCATAAGGCTCCCGCAAAGCTATAAAAGGGGCTGATTTCTTTCATTCACATCATATAAGTTAATATGTTAAGATCATGGGCTGTGGGTGCTTTCAGAACACTCGGCTTGGAACAAGGAACCAAAGAGGCATGGTTTATAATCCAGCAGTGTTCACCTGAGTATTGTGCATTAGCTTTGTGTGGGGGAATTCCCCTGTTTTTGGACAGCCTGCAAACCAAATAATTCATTATTTAAAAAAAGAAAAGTCATTGTGCAGAATTCTCCTCATGTATCATCTGTATTAGATTCTTCTGATCAGTACATTGATCAGATGGACACTGAAAGATCTTCCAGTGGCTCCACTTTCCATGCATCCAGTCATGCTTCTGGTGCTCTTTTTGCTTTGTATCATATCACTACATCACATATGTTCCACAGTCCCATCTTAGCCTTAACACTGAGTCATTATGGGTGTGTGACTACCTACCAAGGTGGATCAGAGGTGTCATATGGGGTCTCATCACCAACAATAGAAAACAGATCACAGATTGAAAGGATGATCTGAAAGGGGCTAAATGCCTCAAGTTGCTCAACACTCAAAGGCGCAGTGAAAGCAGAACATGAACTCACCCTGCTTCTTATGCCTAAACTATTGAATTAGGTGTTTCACAGCATGAGCTACAGAAGCCAGTCAAGTCAGCAGTTTGGAATGTGAGGTGATATAAGGAAGTGTTACAACTATGTCATCAGAGTTTTCAGCATTTAAATTATAACAGATGATCTAATTTAGCCCCATCCTCGCAGTAGATCTGAAGTACGATTTTAGAAATTTAAATACACTTTGGAAAGTTTATATCCAGTGTTACTTTGTATAAAAAATGCTTCTTAAAAACCAAACCTGTAGAACGTCTGTTGCTACTTCATAACACATAACTGATGAGGTAAAAATGGATGGAAAAATTCCAGAAAAAAAAAAATATATATATTCACATTAGTTTTTCCCACTATAACTTGGTGTAGACAGTCTTACATGTTTTCTTTTAAGAAGGGTGTGTGTAACTGGGTACTTTTTGCCAACCATAATATATGTCCATGTTAGTGTCTTCATAACCTTGTCTGAGCTTCAGGGATGTAAATCTCAATGCTGTCAGCACTCTCTGTCGCTGAGTTCTGGCGTACGGATGCTGCTCTCTTGACAGCCATCAGGCGCTTTCTAGCCTCCTGCCGCTGCTTCTCTGAGCTCTCCAGTGAGCGGTCTCTGGCAAGTGGTGGATGGACCACCTTGTGTGGTTTTTTTGGCACAGGAGGTGGAAGTCGCCTCTCCTGGTGAAGGAAAACAGAAGTGGACAAGGAATATGGGGATGTTAGGATAAATATATGTATTGAGTTGTAATCCAGTTTTAATTTTTTGTAGTATGTTTTGCTTAAAATGTAGAATTTTGGATTCTTCAATTTAAAGTTTTCTCTTTTTTTCCCTCCTGGCTGATTCACTAAAGGGTCTAAACAAATACTGTCTCTGAGTCTGTCAATATTTAAATGAGAATTAATGCTTAGGAGAAAAACTTGCTTTGTTTGTGCCAGGGTAAAAGGTGCTGCATTGAGGTAATTGTGTCACAGTAGTATCTGTGGCTGCTTCATTTGCAGAGGAAAAGCACATTTAGATTGTGCCACAACTACATCAATCTGATGCCAGAAAAGTCCAAACTTCCTAAAGCTTTTTTATGTTGGTGGTGCTGTGTTTAATTATCATTCGTTTTACATTAAGACGAAGCCTGATGTGTTGGGAACTCGTGAAAAAACTGTGATACTAAAAGTGGATATGGTTCATATTTTGTGAATCTGTTTCTACAGTGGCTCTCAAAAGTGTACACACCCCTGTTAAATTTCCAACACCTAAAAAATCAAGACTAAGGTAAACCATTTTCCCGGTATACTGAGACATACCATATATCCTGCAAAATACAACTGAAAATAAATCTATTAAGGGAAAAACATGTAAACTAAAAATGTGCAATAATGTGGTTGCAAGTGTGAACATCCTTAAACACAGTTTTGCAAAGCAACAATGTTTAAGGGATTGCACACTTAAGTAACCAGGTTATCACAGTACTTTTCTTTATTTCTCCCATTTCACCAACAACATTGGTTTGAGTTGATTGAGGACTCAGGGCAACAGCAGAATCATTGTGCAAAGATTTAATACAATTATACTGACAAAATACAATTTCCAAAAAAAAAACAAATATGACACAGGGAAAATCACAGGTAGTTGTGAGGTTGTGGTTGAAGCAGGTTCAGGAAAAAGGCATGGCAGCTGTGTAAAGAACATGAATGGAGGGACTGGTGGCCAACATGACTAGAATGTCTACACTGGAAAATACACAGGAATTGTCAGAGGGAAAGAACTACACAATCACAATTTAGAACATACAAACACACCAAGAATATCAGCACTAAAGAATTAACCAAACATGGAACACTAGCCAGGACATATAAAACCAAAGCCCCATAGTTCTTGACAGATTGGTTTGTTTTCCAGTTGTATTGTACAGCATATGTCTCACATTAAAGGTGGCAACAGAGGCTGGATCTAGACAGGGTTTGTACACCTTTAAGAACCACTGTATATATACAAGGACAGCAAACATTCATCTCCTGTGTCTGCATTAAACCAGGTTTGTGGAAACGTATCATGTAAAGACTTTAACATCCAAGCACAAATGTATTTTGGTTTGATATAAAGTCATTTTAGGTGACCATATGCAAGTCAATGACATGTATTTCATTTCTTGCAGTTCCTGAAATGTGAAAAAGTATAGTTTGGGACCCTGCCACTCTACCAGAGTAAACTGGGTTTAACTTCTTTAACCACAGCACCAAAGTGGAAATGCACCACCTCTGCAAGAAACTAAACATATTCAAACCTAGCATAATGCTGATCATTTTGTTTTTTGATTAAATCAATACAAAGCACAGGGACTAAAGAGATGTCCTAAAAATGAGAGGCCCAACTTAATGATGCAACTGTCTGATAAGCTCATGCACAATCAAGCACATCAAGCAATCAGAAGAAGTTTTATACCTCAGTTTCCTGTATTCATGTTTCATTGACTATGACTCTCAAAATAAATTAAGAACCAGCACAACTTGTAATTTTTTTTAACTAAAGGACTACAAGGTGGTTGGTAACCACTTCATTTATTAGTATTTTTCTACCTTTCTGTAAAGCACTTGACCTTCCCTTACTTTTCACAGGTGTACTTCAAATAACTGCTAAATCTTTTCATTACTGATGATTCCGAAACTGAATTTGTTTTAGAAATGTCTGACAGTAAATCAATTTAAATTTCCGCTCTGCAGATTTCTTATTACAACTGAGTGACTGCATTCCTCTATTACCCTACCCATCAGATTCTTGCTGTTTTGATCCGAATTAAATGTTTTTGCTCCTATGGCACCAAGCTCACTGAGAGACGGGGAACCATCTTTAGAATAACCTAAACACTATTAATTCATTTACACACTCTATATTATGCAAACACAAGTAGACCAAACATTATAAAATCTAGTTTTTGTAACAATCAAAACTTGTCTTTTCTTTACAATGTAATATGCATTGTTTTTAAATCACAAATCTGTAAAATAACTTTTTTTTTGATGATTTTTTTTTTTTGCTGCTGACACTACTGGCTACTGCTACAGGTTAGGTATTTGTTTACTTTTCATTTTGATGTGTTTTGAAACTATTAGTGTGCTTCACACTTAAGATATATTAGAGGTATAACACTATTAGTGACATACTCATCTGTTCATATATCTTGCCATTTGCAGAAGCAAGACAAAACATAAAGCCACATATGTGAGATGGCTGCAGGTAGCAGAAGGAAGCATAAAGAGGTGGATGAAAAGACAGACATGATGGATCCATGGAGGCCCAGATTGGTCAAGGCCCTGTGGTGTTGTTGGTAATGCTGATTGATGTGAGGCTGTTTGCAAGCCCCTTCACTGCTAACATAAAAAAGAAAGAAAAAAGAAAGAAGCGGACAACAATGAGAGCAAATGATACAACGTCAGAAGAACAACGTTAGAAAAACCAAAGAGATACAATTATACAGCAAATACTGTATACTGAGTGAATAATATCTGTACATGCACAGACAGAAAATCATGCATGACTAAAATAATCTAATATTGAAGGAGCAAAATATCAACAAATCTGTTATGTTTGTTTAGTTTGAATATTTTCTGTTATTCAATCGTATTATCCCTAACCCCATGGAACAGGGAACATTTATGAAGTAAATTCTAGTTTTAGGAACCAAAGAAATGACTTGCACTTACAGGGACATTTATAGGTGCTAAAGACAGAAGTTTCATTAAGGAGGTTTAAAGGAAAAAAGACAAGTTTACATCCTAAAGGAAGGCTAGCAGTCAGACTGAGGCACCAAACAGAGTGACTTTGAGCCCCAAAAAACAACTTTGTGGTCACACTGCACAAGCCTTCTCTCAGAGGGACATAACATTCATGCACAAATTCCTTCTCTCCTAAGAACAATTTAGAGAGTCCAATTAACCTTACAGACATTTTTTGGACTGAGGGAGGAAGTCAGGGTACCTGGAGAGGACCCATATACACAAAGCGAGAACATGGTAACTCCATGCACATAGCCTCCGGGCCAGTATTTGAACCCAAAACCCTCTTGCTGTAAGACAACAGTACTAATAAAAAAAAAACTGTAGAGGTTTAACAGAACATGTTTATTAAGGGGATAAACTTAACAATGCGGTTTTTACATGCAAAACTTGAAGTGAAAACCAACTCTCCTGTAGTCATTATTCAGTGCTCTGAAGAAAGATGCAAACTGAGAAATTCTGGCAGAAAACTTTAGCTTCTTTATACAGAAAACAGTTGTGACATACACATTCAAAGGCAAGATCTATGTGACTGCTATGTGCCTTCATGCTCAGGAGAGGTTCTGACTGGTACAGAAAACTTGTATCTTTATGCCAAGAGGTTTCAGCACAATTTTATGTGGTTATGTAAGAGCCAGCTGCAGGCAGGGAGTCTCCAGGTGTTTTTGAAGGTACAACAAAGACAAAAAGAGGAATAGTGGCAATTTATTGCATTCTGTCGCTTCTAGCTTTGCCCTCTAGCCTTTTTTTACAGTCAAGTGTAGCTGAAGTAATATCCCAGATTTTGTTTTGATTTATCTAGTGATTTTAAAAAAAAGGAACATCAGCAACTTCATTATATACTGAGAGGGGCTTTAAATAGAAGCTTAGACAATTAAAACAGGAAGGTAGGTGAATGAGAGAGATTTTTATTTTCGATAACTCCTCCTACATTTTAAGCACAATCAAGATGAAAATCTGTACATACCATTTACAGAGGTAGCAGGAAAAAATTGTATGAAATCATTCTTAAATGTTCGAATGTTGTTAAAGCTACGTGCGGACAAACTTTAATTGCAAACTAGCAAAAAAATGTTATTGTGTATATTTCTACCCTGTTTCATGATTTCCAAACAAGATTATAAATTCTGATTGAGCTATTGTGTGTACATTCAGTTTGGTACACATTCAATCATCGGTGGAGCTATAGGGACCGAAAGTTTAGATTAGCATAACAGATTGATGGATTGATACGCAACGAGGTACATATGCTCAAGACCTTGGCCTGAAGACATATTCCTTTAATATGATTAGGAAGTGGGTGTGGCTTATATGCTATTTCACATTTGACCTTTGAAATCAGTGAATTTGAAAGATTTTGTTGGGGAAATCACAGATCATATACAGAATTGTGCTACCTAGGTAAATAAGAAAAATTCTACGTTTTACCACTAGTTATAATGTAAAATGCCTCTTGGTGATTATCTCTGTAACTGCTGGTTGCAGAGACTATATCTCTATTCCTAGATGTTCTTTGAGTCATTCTAAATCATGTGAGCTTTGAAAAAAAGCTGAACAGAGCAGATTTTGACTGTTTTGAGACGATCACGGACGTGTGACAACTACAGGTCTCCCCGTTTTCTTCAGACCCACAACCCATCCTTAAGCTGGTGAAGAAAATAAATCAACGTCAAAGCATTTTTGTTCTTTTCAGTAAAATCGGATAGGTGTAGTTAGGGGTTTAGGCAGGGTGAGGCATAGAGAAGATGAATTTGTATCACCATTAGTTGATCCAAGGTATTAACTTGTTGCATGCAATATTGATTTAAGTGTTTTATGCTGAACTGTTTGATTTGCTGTCTGAAAACTGTTGAACTGCGAACCACAGTTGCACTCAACAAGTTTGGCTGCTTCGTCCTGCTAATCGCTAATCAGCCAGGAGTTAAAGTTGAACTTTTAGAAGTTTTTCATTCGAAACAGACTGCAGTCTGTGGTCTGGGCCTTGTGGCCTGGCCACCCCATTGTTCCATCATTTTATTACCCTTAGGGTTTTTCCACCAAGCTCCCGCCTCAGAGTTTTACAACCTTTTGTTCAAGATTCGGGGCTATAAGCTGTTAGTGGCTAAGGGGCCGGCTGCCAGACGCGCTGCATCTGGGGCGTGGCTCTACCATTCTACCGGCTGGTGGTTCTTTTCCACTTCCCAAGTTAATCCAAATTGTTGTGTTATTCTCATTTGTCCAGAACCCTAACCCTTTGTGATATTCCATTTCATTCAAAGGGTCTTAGTGTCTATAGAATACTAGATACAAAAAACAACAAAGAAAGGAATATTCCTTTTCAGCCAATTAAGTATAATGAGAGTACCTTGCTATCGGGAGGGTCCAGCGGTCTCCAGTTGTTGGCCCTAAGCTGGTGAAGCTCATCAAACTTGAGGCTTATGTTCTCAATAGATAGCTGAAGCATATCCCAAAAGCCCGCAAGATCTGAGGCCACAGGACGAGGATGGGTGCTGGGGTTCTACAATGGCACAAAAAGCAAAATAAAGAAGAAACAAATATAGTATTTGTTGGCACAGAATTAACAAGGGCTGCAGCAGCACTCTAAGCCTCTCCTATATGACAAAGCTCCTCATGCTTCCTCTAAAGGGTGGACACCCTATGAAAAATCTCATTACAGCTGCTTGTATCCAGGATGTTTGTCTTTCAGGTATCATCTATAACTGTTCACCATAGCTGAGGGTCGTAAATGTAAACAGACTAATAAATGAAGACATTTGCATTTTGGCTCAGCTCTTCATCATGACATCCAGAGCAGAATGTCCAAAATGTCTCTACATGCTACAGCTTTAAGACCTCCTTTCACTGGAACTAAGGGCTATGACTCCTGAAAACCAGCCATGAAGGCCACAGGAAGTTTTGAGGCCTGTACCTGTAGAGTCTTTGGGAAGTTTGCACATCAGCATCTGCTGGACCCGCTCTGGGACTTTAGGTGGCACACCACTTTGCATATCACCTTCGCTTGATCGAGATGACTTGAAAAATTACAGACCTATATCCAATCTTCCATTCTTATCTAAAATTCTTGAGAAAATAGTTGCTAATCAAGTGTGTGAGCATTTACACAGCAATGACCTGTTTTAAGAGTTTCAGTCAGGTTTCAGAGCTCATCATAGCCCTGAAACAGCTCTGCTGAAAGTCACTAATGATATTCTTATGGCCTCAGATAATGGACTTGTGTCTGTACTTGTCCTGTTAGATCTCAGTGCTGCATTTGATCCAGTCGATCACAATATTCTCTTAGAAAGGCTGGAATATGCTGTACGGATCAGGGGAACGGCGCTAGGCTGGTTTAAATCTTATTTGTCTGACAGATTCCAGTTTGTTCATGTAAATGATAAATCATCTTTAAACTCCAGGGTTAATTGTGGAGTACCACAGGGTTCAGTACTTGGGCCAATTCTCTTTACTATATATATGATTCCAATAGGTCAAATTATCAGGCAGCATAGGATAAATTTTCACTGTTACGCTGATGATACTCAGCTTTACTTATCCATAAGTCCTGATGAAACCAACCAGTTAGATATACTACAAGCATGTCTTGAAGATATAAAAACTTGGATGACCTTAAATTTTCTGCTTCTAAATTCAGACAAGACAGAAGCTGTCGTCTTTGGACCGGAGTCTTTAAAAAAGAAACTGCTTAGTCAATCACTTAACCTGGATGGCATTAAATTGACCTCCGGTAATAAAGTAAAAAACCTTGGTGTTATTTTTGATCAGGACATGTCATTTAAATCCCATATTAAACAGGCTTCTAGGATTTCCTTCTTTCACCTCCGGAACATTGCCAAAATTAGAAATATCCTGTCCAGGAGTGACGCTGAAAAACTAGTCCATGCATTTGTTACTTCAAGGCTGGACTATTGTAATTCTTTACTATCAGGATGTCCACAAAATGCAGTTAAAAGCCTTCAGCTGATTCAAAATGCTGCAGCAAGAGTTCTGATGAAAATTAAAAAGAGAGATCATATTTCCCCTACTTTAGCTTTCCTTCATTGGCTCCCTGTTAAATCCAGAATAGAATTTAAAATTCTCCTCCTCACATATAAAGCCCTTAATGATTTAGCTCCATCATACATCAGAGATCTGATTGTTCCATACGTTCCTAACAGAGCACTTCGTTCTCAGACTGCAGGATAACTGGTGGTTCCTAGAGTCTCTAGAAGTAGAATGGGAGGCAGATCCTTTAGTTATCAGGCTCCTCTCCTGTGGAACCAGCTCCCGGTTTTGGTCCGTGAGGCGGACAACCTGTCTACTTTTAAGGCTAGGCTTAAAACTTTCCTTTTTGATAAAGCTTATAGTTAGAGTGGCTTAGTTTATCAGGGAGGGAGCCTTCCTCCCTCCCTGTTGGATGGAGTAAGGGGGAGTCAGGTTTAGCCTAAACCGGCTCAGTTATGGTTGAGGTGCAAACACACCCTCCATTTCTGCTACCTGTATGACCCCTTCTCTTTTCCAATGGTTATAATCAGTCTGACAGAGAGAGGTATCCCAATCCTTGTGGTTTTTAGTATAACAATGACCATCAGTGGGACCCTTTGTGGGGTGCCTTGAGACGACATTGTTGAAAATAAGCGCAGTTTAACTAAATAATCTGAACTGAAACTTTCTGTGTAGTTATGCTGCTATAAGCTTAGGCTGCTGGTGGACATAATGACCACTTTCACTCTCTTCGCTACATTCTCATACTGCTCTCCAATTTTGCATTATTTGCTGTTATTTCAAGTTTTAACTTTGTTCTTTCTCTTTTCTATTCCTAGAAGGTACACCTGGCCTGACTCTGTGTCTACCTGTGACACCTTTCTGGAGAGAGGGCATCGTCCGAGCTTCTGCTGGCAACAACTTAATGCTCACCCTCTACCGATGATCCACATGGCCCTGTCTTTTAGTGTTTAACCCTTTCTCTCTCCTAGACATGGCGATTGACTGAGCTTTTATTGTAACTAATTCTCTCTTCAGACTCTAACCTTGAAAACTGGCTCAGAGTTTATCTGTTCTTTCTTTCTAGGTGAAACGACTAAAGGAGCTAAATCCATTAACATTTACTTTTCCTTCCCATAGAAAGTACTCCTGGATCAGTGCTTCTTTGTTCTCTTTGTGTCTCTGCTCTGTTCTATCTAACCCCCAGTCGGTCGTGGCAGATGGCCGCTCACACTGAGCCTGGTTCTGCTGGAGGTTTCTTCCTGTTAAAAGGGAGTTTTTCCTCTCCACTGTCGCTACGTGCAGGCTCAGTATGAGGGATTGCTGCAAAGTCAACGCCAGTGACTGTCCACTGTCTCTACATTCTCATCTAGCAGGAGTGAATGCTGCAAGTCACTGACTGGATGCAATCTGCTGGGTTTCCTTAGACAGAAAAACGTTTTATCCAATTTGAATAAATAACTAACTCTGACTGCACTGTTCAATGATTAGGACTAATTGGAATGTATGCACCTGACTTTTGTGAAGTGCCTTGAGACCCAATGTGTTGTGAATTGGCGCTATATAAATAAAACTGAATTGAATTGAATTGAATAACTGAGTTGCAGTCATTTCCAGTTGCTTCTACTTTGTTATAAAACATATTACAGTATATTTGTCATATCAGTATAATATAATTAACTAAGCTCTTGAGACCAATTCTATCTCAAATGTTTGAAAATGCATGACTAGGTGTTGCATTTAAGAGTGATTGGAACACCTGAAGTTAATAATTCGGATGTATGTGTGGATGCTTTGACAATAAATGATAAGAATAACTCGACTGCAATCTTTTTGTTCAGAAAATCGACTGGCTTCAATTAAGGAAATTTAATTGAACCGAATGTGGCCTTATTATGCACACAGAACTAACTGGGTTATGTGTTATTTTCACATGAAAAGTATTATTTTGTTATTCATTGTTATATTATTACATAATAAGAGTAGAAAGGCACAATTACAACAACAGCAACATGATGAATATCCTCTATTATCCAAAATTCATGTTTAAAAAGCTACAAGCTAGAACTGATTGCATTTGTGGAGTCATGGCTCCAAAGATTTAAAAGATTAAGCTGGTGTTCAAACACAAAATCATTGGTAAGGGTGTTTGCATATCACAATGCTTGACACTCACCAAGTTCTCTTCACATAGTTCCCTGAACTGCTGAAACTTCTGGGAGATCAGAAGCTGTGCACTTCCTACAGCAGCCCTCATCTTTTCCAGGACTGGTAGCACAAAAACAAGTCATGGTAAAATAGGCTGTAGAACAAATGTACAAGCCATTTTTCATCTCTGATATTACACTGGATATAAAAAGTCTACAGACATCTCTTGAAATGCCAGTTTTTGTGATGTAAAAAATTTAATCTAGAGAAATCATTTCAGAACTTTCTTCACCTTCAGTGTGGCATATATTATTTATCATTCAACTGAAAAACAAAAAAAATCTGTTAGCTGGGAGATCAAATTTGGCTGCCAAAACCAGGTTGTATAAATGTGCAGATCCTTAAACTAAACTGTGTCATGGTCTGATGAAACCAAATTGGACCTTATGGCCACATTTCCAAAAGGAAGGTTTGGCATGAAAACAACAGCATGTGATGGTGATGGGAACATCATGCTATGGGGTTACTTTTCTCCAGATGGAGCTAGAGATTTGTCAAGTTGATGAACTGTTCTAAATACCAGTCAGTTTTGACCCACAACCTTTGATTTCTGCTAGAAAACTAAAGGTGGGGAGAGATTGTACTTTTTAACATAGAGTGAGTCAATGCATACTAAATCAACAAAAGACCAACAAAAGAATGAATTTATTAGAGGAGGCTTTGGAATGGTGTAACCAAAAATCTATGTGACGTCACCTGAGGAGGAAACCAGAGATGGCCTCATAATCTGATAATTGGAGATTTGAAAAAAGTTTGCAATATGGAGACGGCAAATATTACCAAGTCAAGATGTGGGATGCTGACTGATCCCTACCAAACAAGACTGAATTCTGAAAATAGATCCAAAAGTGTTTTACCAGAACATTAGCTTAGCTTTTATTAGTGTGATTTCCAGTTGAATTGCAAAGAATGCATATCACTGTCAAGGCAGAAAAAGCTTTGAAATTATTTATCATGATCTTCAAAATTTTTGGTGGGGTGTGTAGACTTTTTTTATCCATTGTATATGAACAGAGCATGTGTACAATTTTATAATGGTTGAGAAAATATGTGTGAACTTTGCAAATTCAGATTTAAGTGCCTGGTCAAACAAAAATTATAATCTCATTTGTAATATTTAAAAAGTGAGCTGCATTATTACTCTTAAAATATTTGTGAACAAGCTGGGAGGATCAGAATGTCTTTACCTATTTATTAGCACCATGAAAAGTCATAAAATAAAAAATAAAAACATACTGTCTTCAGGCAGCTCATTCTCCCGCTGGTCAAGCTCCATCTGTCGACACCATCCCTCCATGCGGTCGGTCTCAGCCTGCAGAAGCTTCAGGAACCAGCGTCCATCTCTCTGACAGACTGATCGTTGCACCACCTACATCAGATTAGCCACATTTGCACATACTGTCAAATATTGCACGTTAAATTATAGATTTATTAAAACGACAACAAATCCCTAAACAAGAAACATGGCTAGAAGTACCTATTATTTTGCTGCTGGTTTTTCTTTCACTGATTGGCAAGGTAAACATTGTTGAAAAAGTTGATAAATAAGATATCTTAAAATTTCTTGTTAAAAAGGAAATGACAAGACTGCGGGGACACTAGACTGAAGTTTTTTATTCATGCACAGTCATCACATGATCTGAAAAAGATCAAACCTTTTTATTATTATGCTTGGCTGGAAAAAATCCCAAAAACACAGAGTAGAACTTTTAAAAAAGAAGTTTCAGATTTAGAATGCTCTGAGCAGAAATCATAGATGAAAGAGGGCCTAAAAAGGAAAACATGATAGAAAACGTAATTTATTTCAGTAAGTGAATTCAAAATGTCGCTCTCAAATCAGCAACATTTTTAAATGCCAGAAATTCAGTTTCTCAGAAGATTAGAAGATTACATGAAAGCAACTTTAAACAATGTTTAATGTTATGTTATGCCTACACAATCATTGGGAAAGGAAGACTGCTGACTTGTCCACCAGATAGTCCAGCATTTTGTTCACAAAGTGAAGCACACACTAACACTGGCTGACAAATTTTAATTTCATGGAAGCATGTATGGAGGTAAATTTGTCTCAATATTATTCAATCAAACAAAAAACTAATCTCAATCAAAAAAAAACAACTAATCTCAATCACAAAAATTAATTGTGGTCAAAACTTTTGGAATATTCAATCAAAAAAAACTAATCTCAATCAAAAAATATTAAGTTGTGATCAAAACTTTCAGAGTTGTAACAATTTTTTTTTTATGAAATATTTTATTTTGGGAAGAAAAAAAATTGTTTGAAAAAACTTTTTTTGATTAAAATGACAAATTTTTTCTCACGAAGAGAAAAAAGTTATTTGCAAAACATAAACTTTTATTTGTGCATGTCAAAAATCTTTGGTTATGACTCTCGCTCTTTTAGTTTTGACGATCTGTTTTTGGGTGAACTCAAAGAATTTTGAGTGCTGGAAACATGAACATCCTGGGCGGGGCCTAAAGACGAACGATATAAGATGTTTCCCTATTGGTTAGCGCTGACTAAAGCGGCAGACTCTGATCCCCCGCACCTCTGAACCTGCTCGAACTGCAGGGCTTGTTGTACAGAAGAAAACTGCGGTTAAGTGAGCCGACAGTCAGAAATACACGGTCACGCCAGCCGACACTAGCTCTCTCTTAAAGATTAGCGTAGCTCATACAAGATGCATTACGGTGATGGAGCAGAAGGACCCGATCCTGGCAACGGTTAAGAAAATAAGAGGAAAACAGAAAAGGAACCTACAGAACATTTATATTAATTACATTTTTACAACTTTGAAATTCATGTTTTATGTAAAATAATAAATATTTAATATTTTACTGCACAGTTTTGGAGAAATACCTTGTCGAAGTACCTCAAAATGCTTAACCAGCATATGCTTTTGCCTAACTTTGAGGAATTTATTTCTCCAAAACCATGAGAGGTGACAATAAAATCTCTTCAGATTTTATTAGAGGGTTATCTATATTATAACCAGAATTAATATTTCATAATTTTACTGTAAAGGTTTGGAGAAATACACAACTACCCCAAGTGTAGTATAAAACAGAGTCCATGTCGGGCAGACGGCATCCCATAATCCTGTGTGCTGTCCTCACCACCCGTGATACTTCTTTCCTCTCCTGTGCAGTTCCCACACCACACTGTCAGGCTGAGACACAGAGTGCTTTCCACCGTGGCCCTGTAGACATTTGTAAGCAGCTGAGGAGAGAGAACAGTCTGTTTTCATGTCCTGATGAAGAAGGACTGTTGTTGTACCTTCTTCAACAGACGAGGGGCGTTTCCGGTCCAGGAGAGGTCAGAGTAGATCTGGATGCTCTTGCACTTAAAGCTGTCCAGACCACTTCCCACAGGACCTCATTGACCTCACCAAAAAGAAGCGTTTGTCGTACTTTGTTGGGGTAGTTGTGTATTTCTCCAGAAATCTACAGTGAAATTATGAAATACTAATTCTGGTTATAATATAGATGACCCTCTAATATAATCTGAAGAGATTGTTTTGTCGCCTCTCATGGTTTTGGAGGAATAAATTCCTCAAAGTTGGACAAATGCATATAATGGTTAAGCATTTTGAGGTACTTTGGCAAGATATTTCTCCAAAACTGTATAGCGCTAACCAATAGGGAAACGTCTTATATCGTTCATCTTTAGGCCCCGCCCAGGATGTTCATGTTTCCAGCGCTCAAAATTCTTTGAGTTCAACCGAAAACAGAGAGCGTCAAAACCAAAAGAGCGAGAGTCGTAACCAAAGATTTTTGACATGCGCAAATAAAAGTTTATGTTTTGGAAATAACTTTTTTCTCTTCATGAGTAAAAATGAGTCATTTTAATCAAAAAAAGTTATTTCAAACTATTTTTTTTCTCCCCAAAATAAAATATTCCATAAAAAAAAAAATTGTTACAACTCTGAAGGTTTTGATCACAACTTAATAATTTTTGATTGAGATTAGTTTTTTTTTGATTGAGATTAGTTTTTTGTTTGATTGAATAATATTGAGACAAATTTACCTCCATATGCATGAAGAACACAAATGAAGATAGCCTAATGACATATGAATGAATTATCTAATCACCCATCTCATTGGTCAGACCACTGGGCTAAAGATATTGATGGATGTTGACTGAAATGGAATTATTATTATTGTTATTATTATTATTTCAATCCTGTAAAGACAATAAAAACATAAAAATGCCGATTAGAGAAGTTAAATAACAGATGTTTATTTCTTTGGCGCTCGGACCCCGGAGGAAAACATGAATGCTATGAATGACATGAGCTTGAATGAATGATTTAGGATTAGGATTAGAGATGTCTTCCCCCCTAAAAAAGGGCCAAGGCCTAGGCTGAAATAAATGATATGGTAGATCTAACAAGCGGGGATGGATAAGATGAATCGAGTTGACAGGCGAAGGGAGAAAATAAGTGATAGCTGACAAGCAAGAGGATGGAAACTTGGTAAACCTGACGAGGCGGGCAAAGAGAAAGACTTGGTCGTGCCTGACAGGCAAGAAGGGGAAGCAAGGATAAGTTTAAACTGAAAAGGCCAACCATTACCAGATAATGCAGAAGCTCTTACCTAAGAGCTGATAGACCATTGAGCAGAGCACAGAATGGAAGTTTGGGCAGACATATGAAGAGAATGCTGAAGTCGACCAGCGGCTGAGTTGTTGTAGGGAAGCTGTGGAAACTCCTTGGGTAGCTGCTGAAGTTGCAGCCCCGATTCTGAATGAGTGACCTGAGAACTGACTAGGGGGAAGGTTGCATTGAGCTAAAGTTTGCCTCACAAATTTGAGGAACCAGGAGGCGATCATCGGAACTCCTTCTGGAGTAAGGAAAAAGGGCATGAAGGGTGAGCTGATTTGAGATGTTTGAGAACAAAAGAGAACATGGCTTGGAAAGGAGAAAACAGGCCATTGAGACGAGTTATGGAAGTGAAACATGGACCTTTACCTTTGATGTGTTTGAAGTAAAGATTGAAATGGACTAGATAGAACTTGAGGTCTGAAAAAGCTGAATCTCTAGATGGCATGAATGAATTAGAAGGAGAAGTAAATTCGCTTAGTCTAAGAAAGCCAAATAAGGCGAGGAGGAAGGCGCTGGAGAGAAGAGATTTGAAATAAATTGAAAAACAATCAGAGAGAAGGGTCATATTGAGACTTTTTTTTTATTTTATTTCTGTTTAAAGAGGGGAAGTGTAATAGATCTCTGGGAGTCAGGTTGTGGAATGCAATGATTTGAGATGCCTTTGAGAAGCAGTTTAATGGCATGAAGAGTGAAAAGCTCGTGTGTGGGCTCAGAAAGATGATCTTTTGATAAAAATCGATCCCTGCTAATAGGCTGCGGATGTAGGGGAGCTTGAAACGACAAGGTTCAAAACAATGAGTAATGAAAGCTAGGACTGTTTGAATGCGAACTGGGTAAGATGGTGTGTTATAGCAAGGCAAAATTTACGAAGGTTTGCCAGGCGAAGGAATGGGGTTTGAAAGTGGAAGGAGCTAGACCTGAGATACAACAATGTTAGACTGATTGCGACAGAGGAAGGAGAGAGAGGAATAATCGGAGAAGGGTGAAAGTAGGCTGATGGACAGAGACGGCAGAATACCTGAAAATTTAAAACGAAACCGGGCATCAGTGACTGAATTTGAAAAAACCTGGAACATGGCAGGCCTGCCAGGATTCGATGGAGGTAAGAGCTACGTCCTTGAAATGACCTTACTAATATTGTCTGTTCATAAATTGTTTCATAAGAGTTTGTTATTCTGCTGCGGCAGTAATGCAGTTAATGCTTATATTGTGAAAACATTTAGTCCGGGAAGGTGCGGTAAATCGATTGTCGCAAACTGCACAGAGCAGCGCCGACCTGGTCTGCCGAGAGAAAGTGTGCACCACAATTATAATGGGAAAAGATAGTTAAGATGTGTCGAAACAGTAAATGATCCTTAGCGCCTGGATGATAAGGGAACAAGGTTGGTATAAATGTTCAAATGCGTAAATGAATATTTAGATATTCTACGGAGCAAACAGGTTGCTGTTATATTTTAACTAGTTTCCATGTTAAAGCTAAGTAAAGTCACAGACAATTTGAAAATATATGGCATCATTTTGTTTAATGAAAGAGAAAAAGAAAGAAGGCTATATTTACAAGTTTAATAAAATACGTGGTAAAAAGGGTAAAAGCACTCAAGGGAAAAATTGTCAACGATGAAAGGGGGTTGCAATAATTAAGGAAATAATTTATTATGGTAAATGATAAGGCAAAAAAGGGTTTAAAAGGCATATTGTTAGAGTTACTAAGGGTATTACATTCTGTATATCTTAGCTTAAAATGATGTGTTCACATGCAAGGCTTTGTCAACAGAGGATTGTAAACCCCTTTTTGAGAGGGCATCTTTTGGGGCCCCGGGACTAGAGACCGAAAAAACTGAAACGAGTCAGCAGAGAGAACGACGTTGCCGTAAAAAAAAAGAGATACCATTCCAGTTCGTAAGGAGAGGGAGGGGGATGCCAGCAGCTGAGTTTGCTGGGCAGGGGGCGGGAAAGAAAGGGAGACAAGAAAAAATTTCACGATGTGGTTTGGGTGGGACCAAAGTGCAGACAAGAGCTCGGAAAATCATCTTTGTAAATCAAGGTTATTTACAAAGACCAAAAACTGCAAAAAATCCTGCAGGCATGAACCAGAGTCCAAAATACAAAAAATCACAAGAACACTGCAGGTTTTCAGGCAAAGAATTCCAGGCGTGGCAAAATAAACAAAGCATAAAATGGACATGGACGGGGGGTGAAAAGCAACAAGGAACAGCCACAAAAATGACACCAAAACCCAAACTGATATACTGGGGAAGACAAAGGCAGGTAATCAAGGGGAACAAGGAACGGGTGCGACAAGGGAGGCAGGGAAGCAGGAGGAAAGGTGAAAAAAATACATAGGCTGACGAGGAGTGCAAAGACTAAAAAACAAAAAAGAAAAAACAAAACCCCAAGCAAGATAACAAACGAGGGGGGAAGAAAAAAAAAACTGCTAAGGCCAAATAATAAGATAACTAAAAAGGCAAAACACAGAGCCAAACAGGAGTCCAAAATGTCAATCCTGACACAAAGAGCGCTCTGATGGCTGACTGAGCCGCAGGAATAAGAGGTGGCTTGCGTCATGATAAAATTTCAGTGGCGAGAATAAACCAGTCTAGCAGATTCCTGATTGAGTGAGGGTCGATGCAGCTTGGTAGAGAAGGATTTGTGATATGACAGAAAAATCGGGAAGCCATGTTTAAAATGTAGGTCGACGATGAGGGACGAATGGGATCGAGCTTATTCTATAGGGTTTAAGAGCAGAAGACGTTTTTGGAGCAGAGCCTGAGTGAGATGTTAGAATGCGTGGGAGTATATGATCTACCTGAATGTAAAAGAGGAGTGGGAAACACAGCGTGCTGAAGGGCATATGAATGAGGAAACAGTTGAGAAAAGAGAATGAAGTGATACATCTCACCCTTAGAGACGAGCCAGGATGAGCGTTGCGATGGTGAATGACAGTGGGAGGAGCCAAGGAGCGGGTTGAGTGTAGGCAGAGTGGAGACGAGGAAGTGCTGACGTGGCAGAGTTGGAAGCGAACTCCCGAAGAATCTGAGTAATGGATGATATTGAGCGCTGGATAGAATCCATGAACGGAATGAACAAAGCAGGGAGGATTGAGGGACAACCGGAGTAGAAGAAGACGTGGAAGCCTGGGGTGCCAGATGATCGCTAGGAAGAGAAGCTGCTGCCAGAGACGGCCGGGTGATGTGGCGGCGGGAGCCCGGTTACAGGCAGGACTATCTCATTGATGCTTAGAAGGAGAATCGAAGCTCGGCGGGAGAGCAGGGAGATCCATGATTGGAGGTCATTAAAAGCAAAGCCTTGAAGGGTGATTGGCTGAGGAGGAATGCAGACTTGACGCTGATTGGTTGGAGCAGAGACGCATGATGGAGTCATAGTACTGAGCCGGTGGTGGAGGTGAGTCTTCCAGATATAATTTTCGTCAAAACTCCATTTTTAATTAATAGTTGTTTTGCATTTATTTAATCTAAATCAGTTAATCATCAGTAAATTGTATTCATTGGCCTATTTATAAATAAACTGTTTAGGTAAGACTCTTTTCATCTTGATTAGTGATATTTTCTCTATATAAGAAACATGGTATGGTAGTTCAGGGTGGAAAGCATAGTTTGGAGGGAAACCACAAAACAGTGATTCAACAGGGAGATTTCTATACAGCATTTAGAATATAGTTGATGTTACAAGAAGCAGAGGAACCAGTGGGAGAGAAGAGATTCTACATAGTTAAAATTTTTTTTATTTTTTATGTGTTCTGTGTGTTCCAGTTTAAACCAAGAACTATGTTTGTTTTGTTTTGAGCCCTCTTTCCGAGGCCCCCTCCCCCCAGCTCTGTTTCTGAAAATTTCTGACCTCTTTATTATTGTTTTATAAGGTCTTTCTGTATTCAGTTTATTTCTGTGTATCCATTATTGCTAGAAAGGTGTTGCCATATTAGTTAATTTCTTTGTATTTTATTAGTTTATTCTAGTGTTCTGTTTTTTTTGTGCATTTGGATTTGTTTTTCTTAGTCAGTGTTAATCATTCTTCTCATTGTTTTGTAGTTTCTTTGTGTCTAGGTCAGCTTCCTTTGTGTTAATTAATTATTCATCTTCCCCAAGTCTGTCTGCTCTCCTGCACAGCTGTTCCTAATCCCCTGACTAACTCGCCTGCGTTCAGTGT
Source organism: Crenichthys baileyi (assembly GCA_036173005.1). Taxonomy (NCBI): domain Eukaryota; kingdom Metazoa; phylum Chordata; class Actinopteri; order Cyprinodontiformes; family Goodeidae; genus Crenichthys; species Crenichthys baileyi. The sequence continues at coordinate 58,145 of JAHHUM010001064.1, read as the reverse complement.
CATTATACTCTCTTCCACCAGTATAAAAGCTCACTGGTTTTCATTCTTTTTTGCTAGTTGCCATTACTCCGTCCATGCTCCATGTTCTTTTCGCTTTCTTCTAGTTATGTAAGTTTTCTGTGTTATCATTAACACCCCCTGTGTTCATGACTGCAGTTGTGCCCTACTCTAAACCTACTACATCACACTAATGTTAAAATATAATAATTTTGGACTTTTGGACTTAAAAGGTGATGGTAGACTACAATGATCAGTGCAAAAATTGTAATTTCTCACGTTTTATATGAGAAAATATTTAATAGTTTTGTCCAAAAGCTAATAAGAGAACATAATAAAAAACAATCACATATAATTAAGACAATTCTTTCTTATTATAAACTCCAGTGAAGAAGTTAGAGAATTTTTTTAAAAAAAAACAATCAGAATTAGATGAACTTTACATTGAAAAAACACAGGGTGCGTACATGTGTTTTAGAGCTAAATGCATCAAGAAAGGAGAGAAGAGTTCAGCATATTTTGTAAATTAGAAAAACAAAGACAGTTGACAAAGAGTGCAATCATTCTGATTAAATTTAGAGTGTTACGATTTTACAGCAATATTTATAAATCCTCATAATTACAAAAAAAATCTAAGATTATTTTTGAATAAATCCATCACATAATCCCAATGAATGAACATCCCTTAACAGAGTACTGTGTGGAAGATCTAAATATTGCAGATTTTGATTAAAAAATGACTTCCGATCGCTCACCTGGCCCTGATGGGTTTCTACAAGCACTTTTGGGAAGAAATCAATACGTCACTTTTTGAAGCTGTAAATGAATGTATAATTTCTAGTGAACTCACAACAACAATGAAACAAGGGATAACTAAGTTAATACCTAAACCCAGAAAAGACAAACAACTTTAACACATAATTTAAGACCAATTCCGATTCTAAACACAGATTATAAAATTCTCACATCTGCCTTACCTAGTAGACCAAAGGCTTGTCAAAAGACATTAGTACCATTCAATCAGAATTCCACAAAGGAAGATCATAACAATATTTATTTAGTCTTAGATATTATTGATTACAGTTCCTTGATTCAAGATGATCTGCTCATTTTATTCTTGGAACTTTGTAAGGCTTGTGATTCTGTAGACCATAACTTTTTAATTTGAAACATTGAAACACTGGTTTTGGTAAACGCTTTCTGGAAAACATCACCATGTTCATATGGATATTACCAGCACTGTTTCACTCCAAGAAGGTACCTGTCCCAGATTTAATATAAAACGAGGAATAAAACATAGCTCTAGTTTTTCTCCTCTTGAGTGTATTGCTGTCACTTAACTGCTTGCAATCCAATTGAAATTCTCTGGTGTTGAAGGGTTGTATAGTGGGAAATATACACTACTGGTCAAAAGTTTTAGATATAGTTTCTCACTTATTGGGTCTCTTCATTTTTACAAGTATTTAAATTGTAGATTCGCACAAAAGGCAACAAAGCTATAAATGAACACACATAGAATTATGTAGTAAACAAAAAGTGTAAAATAACTCTATAACATTTTTATATTTTAGATTCTTCCAAATAGCCTCCCCTTTGCTTTGATGACTGCTTTGCTTTCTTGGTATTCTCTCCATGAGCTTCATGAGGTGGTCTTGAAAGAACTTCCCAGAGGTTCATTGAGAGACGGCCAAAGATTAATATTTCAGTCATCACAGCAAAGAGCAGGAATCTAAAATTAAAAACATTTTTAAAGATGTTTAACAATTCTGTTGTTTGCTACAAAATTCCATATGTGTTCATTCACCTTTTTAATACCTTCATTGAGAATCTACGTACAGTGGAAATAGTCATAAACATAAAGAAAACCATTAAATGAGAAAGGCGTTCTAAAACCTATGACCGGTAGTGTATATCAGTCTGAAGATTTACAGTGACCCACAGACCCTTATTATATAATATTTTAGTCAATGAGGATGTTTGTTTTTTAGAGATTTGGAAAACAAACTTATTAGATTACAGCAACAAAAATACGTTTTTCATATTCTTTATTTAAAAAAAAAGAAATATGAAACAAGGAGATATGACTATATTTGAAAGGACACTTCTTACAAAAAATGTAATCAATATCTTGACTTCAATACCAGGCCCAATCTTTAGCTCTGCCTTTAGACCAAGACCCTTCACACATACAACAACGAGAAACCATGGTTCACTTCACATCTGAGGAAGCTGCACAGGACTAACGAAGAGGCTTACAGCAGTGGAGACTAGCCCCTGAATAAGCAGGCCAGGAAACAAACTGGCTGAGGAGATCAGGTTAGCTAAGAGATGCTACAGCAGGAAGCTAAGAAGCAGCTTCTCAGCTAACTACCCAGCAGCAGTTTGAAGGAGCCTGACTGACATTGCTAATTACAGGAGCCTGTCCCCCCACACTGTGATGACGCCCCCAACTGGCTGAGGACCTCAACAGCCTCTTCTGCAGGTTTGAAAAACAGCCATTCACACCTCCAACCCTTTCATCCACACCTCACTCCTGTATAAAACGACTACCTGCTCCCCCCACCAACAACTCGACAACTCCCTCCCCACTCCCCTCTCACAATCTGCACTAAAGATTTCTGAGGAAGATATAAATAGGCTCTGTCAGTGTGGAAGTCCAGAAGAGCTGCAAGACCTGATGGTATTTGCCCCTTCTGCCTGAGAACTTGAACTGACCAACCATCCCCCATCTGCACTCAAATCTTGATCAAGTCTCTGGAGCTGTGTGAGGTTCACTCCTGCTCCTGCTAACAAAGAAATGCACCATAACAGGATTAAATAACTACACTGCCAATCCGCCTGATGTCTATGGTCATTAAATCCTTGGAGAAACTGGTGTTGAAGCATTTGAAGGACATCACAGGCCCCCTGCTGGACCCCCTGCAGTTCGCTTACCTGGCAAACCTGGCTTACCTGAGGGGCCTTTGGATGTCTGTGGCTCAGATCTCCTCCGTGTCTGTCTTGGTCCAGGGGGGCAGGTCTGTGGCTCCTCACACTCGCTATTGCATATTTTTATGGATAAACCTTATATGCACAATCGTGCTCACACTTACACCCACAGGCGTTTAGATTCAGGTGTTAACAAATACACAGATGTTCAATATTGAGACGCAGTTACCACTAAATACAGCTTGCATTCATAAGACTGTGCACTTTTTGGTAACATTGCTGTTGTTTTATGTTTCTGCAGGTATAGAAACAGTCTTCTAGTATCTTGTATTCTCATTATCCTTCTTTCTCTCCTATATTCTTTTCTCCTGCTTTCCATTTTTCCTTGTTGCCCCACCTCTCTCTTTCTTGCTTCTTTTTTTTTTCCTTTTCGTTTCTGTCTCTGTGTCCATAACAACTGAAATAATCACAAAGCAGTTTCTAATAAAATAAATAAAAACGCATTGGGAAAAGTTTGGTGGTGTCGCTCTCACACTCTGGTACTGGTAACAGGAGGTTCAACATGGCACCTCATGGCAACAAACTCTCTGAGGTTTTCATAAACAGGTAGCTAATATTTGTTAATTTTGATTGGCTTTGTAATATTTCTTTTAATTTTTTGAACAAATGACTCCATCAAAATATTACAACAAGCATTCACGGCATTATTTTTTAGAAGTGTGGTCTTGTTGATCTTCTGCAGTCTCTTTTTCGTTAATTAAAATCATCATATTATAATCAAAGAGTCTAGTCACCAGATTGTAACTTCTTGTCACTCACTCCAGTTTGGTTGTAAATATTAATCAATAAGAGTTTTAATTTTTTGTGAGAACCTACTTTATCATTTGATATGACTTTTATTTTCGTGTAACGGCTTTCAATTTCTATTTCAAATCTTTATGTAGCTGGTTTACAAAGTAAGGTTTCATTATGGCAGTTTAAAAGTTTCAACAACTGATCTAAGGCCTGGTAAGAAAACACATTAATTGATGAAGGGTTGTAAAGCATGGCAACATTTAAATTCATATTTGGTGACAAAACAACATCTAACACCAAACATTCTAGTCCAAATGTGCCCAGTTCAGCTACAAAACACTTGAGGGTGTCTTTTACATACAGGACCAGGATAGATTTATGTTAGCACAACTAATGTTTGGAGTATTGAGGTTTCCTGAATTTCTGTGACCATCCGTTGAAAGGTAGGACTTTTTGTGGAGTTCTGCAAGGAAACATTCTGGTCCTGGAGCTTTGGCATTAGGCATACTGCTTCATGGAGTTCACTTGCTGCTAAAGGTAACTCCAGAACCTTTTTCTGTTGCTCATTTAATTTGGGAAGATACATTTCATTTAAAAAAAATATCTGTTAAGAAATGGAGGGATCAATATTATTTTATTTGAATATAGATTTATAGATTATAGATTTCTATAAATTTTTATAATTTCTTTAGGGTCATTACTTAAAATATTGTAGGTGTCAGTTATTGCTGAAATTGTTATTATAACTTTATATTTTTTTAATTGATTTGCAAGTAGTTTGCTAAATTTTTTATTTAACATTGTATTCTTGCCTCTTTTGTTCTGTTAACTCCTAGTTTTAGTTTTCTTATTTTATGTAACAGATTTTCTTCTTGGGATGTTTTTAGTTATATTCTGCTCTAGTTCCACTTTCGCTGATTTTTCTATTTTTTTTAACCATGAGGAATAAGACATTATTTTACTGTGCATAACAACTTTGCTTCCTCCCAGAGAACACTAGAGGAGATATTAGGCTGATCATTTATATTCAAATAAATAAAAAATATCAGCCCTTTCTCTCTCAAAAAACTTGGTAAAATCTTTATTTTGAATGAACTATACATTAAACCTCCAAAGTTTTACAGGTGGTGTTAATGTTTTTTTCCATCACTATCACAGCTACAGATGTGTGGTCTCTTAAGTAAATGGGATGAATGTGTGCCTCACATACCTCCTTCATAATAGAGTTGCTGATTAGAAAGAAGTCTATACAGGAGTAGTGGTGGACAGGTGAGAAAAAGTTAATTCCTTATCTGATGGGAGACGTGATCACCAGTAATCACACAGATGAAGCCAAAAAATGAGCTACTACTGCCTTGCACTTTTTATTTTTCTGTATCATAGAAAGTATTCCTGGATCAGTGCTTCTGTGTTTTTTGTGTATGCTCTGTTTTCTCAAACCCCCAGTCAGTCGTTGCAGATGGCCGCTCACACTGAGCCTGGTTCTGATTCTGCTGGAGGATTTCTTCCAGTTAAAGTGGAGTTTTCCTTTCCAATGTCGCTACATGCTTGCTCAGTATGAGGGATTGCTGCAAAGTCAAAGACTCAATGCAATCTGCTGGGTTTTCTTAGATAGAAAACCTTCTAACAAAATTGAATAATAAACTGAACTTGACTGCTTTGCCCTATATAAATAAACTGAATTGACTAAGTGAATTAAAAACAGAAAAATCTTTATACTAACAACTTTATTTCACCAAACCTCCACATTCAAAAACAAATGAGAATGAGGGGAATAAAGTAGCCACATACCTCCAGAATAGCAGAGCTGTTAAAGTCGGCATCAAGCGGGTCATCAGTAACAGTATCTATCCAGGGGTCTGGCGGGGGGAGGATGGATGGGTCAAAACCAACATCTTCATAGTCATCTGAGGCACAGGCATGGTAATGGTTCCCTGAGCCCTGAATGCTGACGGTGGAGGTGGCAGCATCACGAGAATACTTCCAAGAGATGCCAAAGGATGAGAGGCGCCCTCTGTGAGGATGTGGAGAGTCTAGAGGAGTGTCTAGGAGGTCTGGCAGGTCTAGATCTGCCTGGATTGTGAAACAATGTGTAACCAAAAATTAACTGAACCGATGCTTCTGTGAACTTTTGAACAGTTTTGTAAATAGCCAGCATATTTTGATATCACCGTGAATTATACAGAGACCTTACAAATGATTTCTCATTCCCCCATGGCTTCTGTCAGGATCGACCTGATGTTCTGTATTTTTACCAATACAGCTTTGCAGTACCTTTTTGATTTATTGGACAACTCATTCCTCTACCTGAGCCAGAGATGTGCTGACTGTTTCGTCTGAAGGGATCCATTCAGAGAAAGAACATTTTACTAAAATGTATGCATGTGATTCAGATTAAATAATCACATGGCAAAGAAAGGACTTATTGACAACTTGTTTCCATTTGATTAAGGCTGCAAGGCAGCTTTTCTTTGAGTCCAGACTCCAGTCCAGATCCAGTTGAACAATACATCAGTCAAGACCCAGCACATGGTGTGGCTGAATCTAAAATATGACACATAAAACGTAAATTATCATAAACTTTAGTAATGTTGCATTTGATAAAAATCTCCAAAGATCAAAGTGTCACACAAGTGTACAGATTTCCTGATATTAAAGTGGAACTAAACCTGATGTAAAAGCATAACCCTGCCCCCAGATAAGTTTAGAGAAAGAGCACCAAAGTGGGCAGTGCCAAGAGACACTGAAGGGCACGGTCAAGAGTGGAGATGAGCGGAGGGAGTTAAGTGGGGGTGTGGTCAGCAGGATGAGAGTGAACACAGCGATGCTGGTAGTTTCGCCATGGATAGATCTTTTGAGGTTGAGGATTTTTCACCTCCCTTATCACCAGAGGTTCAGGGAGGGTTTATAGAGCCCAGTGAGCCTGAACTTTATCAGCATGAGGCACTGGCTCAAGGCCCTGACTCAGCGATGCAAGAAGCCGGTGTTGCCGAGGCTGTAAAGGACAGAACGGGTCCAGTTTCTGAGTGGTAAAGTGATGTTAGCAGCATCATTGCTAACAAGGGCTAATGTTTAAAGCAGCAACAAACTTTCTGAAAGTTTACATTTACATGTAGATTTATATTATATCAAGTGAAGCATATGATTGAAAGTATAAAGCATGAAACGCTATGAAATATGCTCGCAATTTCAACTCCTGACATACTATGAGTGCGTGTGTCTGAGTGAGATGGTTTTACACCTAAGTGTGGGGCTGTGACGTAGACATGTACCAAACTGTACTATTTGAACCATGAAAAATTCGACTGTAGTAGCCAACATTTATCTCAAAGAGGGCAGTACTAAAATGGTTTTAGGATAAATATTGCAGAATTAAACAAATCTACATGAAAATGCAAATGATGCACAGTGACATAAAGATAGCACCCTTAAAGCCTAATTTATACAGTTTTTCTGCAAAAAAAAGTTGATTTGGGGTTTAGTTCCACTTTAACATCATGTTTGAACATTATAGCAGTTTTGTAAAGCCGAGGTAACTCTGCGTTGGAGCAAAGATCAGTCCAGAATCTCAGAAGGAACAAAATGTTGTTTGCTGTTAAAAAAAAAGCTTCCTGATCATCTTAGTGAGCAGGTAAAACACATTTCCACAACTATTGTGCATCATTTTAGTATAAAAGTTTGAAATTTAGGTTAATATCTGAAGGGTTTTCATTGTTTCATCAACTTTCAAATGAACCACTACTATTTTTTTAACAAACATACTTAGAGATGACTGACAGGTGTTTTTTCATAATTAAATTCCCAATAAATGTGAGTGATTTTACTATTAAACTGTTGAAACTGATCACCAGATACGTTTGAAGTTAAGGAATGTGTTTTTAAAACATGGAATTAAAGATGAAAATGTAATGTGGACAATAACAAAACTGAACATAAAAAAAATTAAAATTATTTTATAGAGCACTAGCTTTAAACAGCTTATTGAAGGCAGACGGTGTGATTTTACACACTGACATTACTTGGTACCTGGAAATTTTGCCTGAGTTGTTTTTTATGCCACTCAGTCTAGCTAATTTAAAGAGGACATTTCATGCAAAATCCACTTTTTTAGCCTTTAAATATATTTTGTTTTGTACTTGGAGTCTGTAGGAGTACAGAAAAGTTGAAGTTTTGGCGTGGCGGAGATATCTCTATATTCTGTTTGCTTCATATTTTTCAGTCCGTTCAGTTTTCTCTATCATCTGTTATGTTTTTTTTAACTGTTACATCACAGTATTTGATGCGGAACAGCTTAATAAGGTCATGGACTTCCGGCTGATCAATTTTGTGTACCCACCATATTTATTTCTCGCTGTGATTTTGTAGTCCAAGCTCAAGAATGCCTGCGCTAAAAGAGGATAAGTTTGGTTCGGTTGTTGGGTGTATTAACCCACACAACTCATTACACCATCCCCCAGCATCAGAACCTCTTCAAAGTGCCTGGTTAAATTTTATTTTCATGGAAATATTCCCACATCAGTGGTGAAATTCCTACTTCCCCCACTTCAAGGACGAGTGCTTCATCAACCTCTGCTAGTACCAAGAAGGATTTGCTGAAAGACTTCATCTGAATAAGAGGTCAGTTCCTTCTGTCTATGGAAATGATGAACACAGCAAAGCACTAAGCTACAAATAAAGCTAAAATGACAACAAACTTTATTTTAGACATGAATGTATTGTGTGTTTATACGACGTCCTGGTCATTGTTTTGATAGCAGTAGCATTGTGCTTTCTGCTTATGTTAGTGCTGTGTGCTACTTTTAGCTTCTTGAAGACAGAACTGTACTGTGTGCTTTGAATAGTATTATTATATAAACGGTTTAGCATTGTTTTTGCCATTTTTTGCCTTGTTTCTGCAGCCCTAGATAATTGTTAACAAACTACAAAAATGGCCGAAAAAGTAAAAGTGCAGCGCACCTTGACCTGTAGGGGTGTGAAGTGCCTCAGTAGCATTTGGCACCAAAGCGAGTTACTCTCAGACGCGGCTCAGAACAGGGGTAAAAGAGGAGCCAGTGGAGCAACAAAAACAAGGAATTCAGACCAAAGCATTGCAGTTCCACTTTATATAGACCACAACTGAAAGATTTAAGTGTGAAAAGGAAGGATTTAAAAGCATGATATGTCCCCTTTAGTCAACACGGTGTGCCCAACCCTAGTTCTTCCGGAACTTCAACCTTACCCAGAAATTAGATTTGGACCTTTTGAACATAAAGTTTAAGAAACCCTGCTGTAGGGTAACCTCAGTTTACTTGTAAAAAGCCATAACTTACTTTTTGTGGTATCAGGTGAATTCTATTAAAATCTTTTCATATTGATTAACTGAACTGTAATTTGTTGAAGTTAAATATGCTGCTAAATGTGTAGAAACTTACCTGTACAGCTGCTGTCACACTGTTGGACCGCTGTAGCCTTCGGTATCTGAGAGACCAAACCATCAACATTTTGTTTTTTCTACTGTCAGGACACAATTCTATCTGTAAAGATATTTATAATTTATAATAATTTGTCTAATATACTATATCTAATAATTTGTCTAACTCTAATATAATAACATGGATCAGTAAATTATTTATTAATTTTAAATGATAAAATAATTATTGTCACCACAGAATTCAGCACCTGCGCTTTTAATCTACAAAATTCAAAATACAACTTAGACATAAAATAATTTATACCATACTGGCAACTTAAAGGGGTGAAACCTCTTTATTTTATTCATATGTACAGCTAATACACATTGATTTGTGTAAAAAGTAAGTAAAATCTGTAAATAAAAGTAAGCAAGTAAATAAAATCATGTTGATTTTTTCAGTCTTACCCTCGATCATCCTCCACCTGTACCCCAACAGAAGTGAACTTGGAGGGGTCCTCTGGATCTGGAATCTCTTCTGGTCCATCAACCTACAGGACACAAAGAAGGAAGAACTCTAAAATACACTACTAATCAATACTTCAACATAACTTGTGTCAATGCAGTTCTATTTTTCTGTAAATTTGTAAAGTTAGCTGCTAAACCTCTACACTTCCTCCACTGATTACCTGGATGCCTATGGACAGACATTTTCCCTTCCTGAGGGCGTCTTTCCTGTATTCATCCCGATAATCTTCAACAACTTGTCCCCTGCTAAGTTGCGAGGAGCTGGCAGTGTTGACTGTCATCGTGCTGTTACTGACATGTTGACTGGCTGGTCCATGGACCTAAGTATACACAGTTCCAGTTAGAGTTTACATGTCGTACGTATGGGAATGAAGGTCATATTAATTTTGAACCTATATTTACTATATGAATCTGTATTCTATGGTGGAAATGTGGCATAACAAACAACTTAAATCGATAAAAAAATGAAGCAAAACTTCATAAAACTTCAAAAATCCATACACAGTCAAAATTAAACATACAGGTTGAAATACATACAGTTGCTCTGACTAATTTGATTAAATGTCTCCTGTAAGTCCAGCTTGACCTCTCTCTATTTGTTGTCATCAACAAGCTTCTGGCATCATTCTAGATGTACAATTAGCCACTATTCTTTGTAGCATTAGCATAGTTGAATCAAATGAATTGACTTCTTGCCATAGAATGGCTTTTAAGCCGAGTTCACACATTGTTAAAAGGGTTAAGCTTGGAACTTTAGGAAGGCTGTTTTTTCAAGTGTAACGTCCGCCTGCATTGTCTATTCAATGTCCACGTGTTTGAGATCACTGTCTTACTAGAACACCCAGTTGTATCCCAGCTTCACATCAAAACTATACTGTCAGCCTCAAACATAAGTAAATTAGTTGGGATGTTCAGCTGTGACCAAGGCCCCCAAGCCTGTACTAAAATGAAACCAAGGAACACCATGGTCACGTTCCGCAGTAAAACGAGCTTAAACATCAAAATTGACTAGGTTTTCTCAAGGGAGAAGCCCTTACCCAAATATTGAAACCTGTGAGCACATCTCAAACTTACTGCTATGTAGAAGCTGAATTTCTCATGAAGAAAGCTTTGGTGTTCAGAGAAAACTGATAAGTTAGCTGCAACAACAACATGTATATTTGTAGAAAATGATTAAACCTAAGAACACTACAGACTGTCAAGCATGGGGGTGGTAGCATCATGCTTAGGACCTGTTTTACTGCCACTGGTACATATATATTGTACAGTGTGAAACATTGAAGACAGCAGACTACCTACAAATACTTCACATTAGTCTTAAATCATCAGCTAGCTAGTTGAAACACAAGAGAGTCAAAGGCCACGTCCACACTGCAGGTCTTAATGCTCAATTACGATTTTTTTGGTGAAATCCGATTTTTTTGCATGGTCGTTCACATTTACAAATATATGTGACTCGTAGTGATCTCCTGTTTGAACGCATTCATACAACTGAAGTGTCCCGCATGCGCAATAGACGACGCAATGACGTCACATGTAGCGAGCGTGCTTAGTTTTTGCGGAAGTAAATATGGATGGAAATGTTGGCCTGTATTTAGCGATTTTTAAGTTGTTTTCCAACCGGAGCCACCATATTAACAACTCAGTATTTTTAAGAAAATCGAAAAGAAAGAGAGCCAGGTTTTTTGCCATGGCATTTTGTGGGACAGTGGCAGCGTCGTTGGTACAGAGAAACCTGTGGGCTCGGAGTCGAAGCTAGCAGTGGTGGGATAGTGATGTGAGCGGCTTTAATGATACGGACTTCAGTCATAATTTTCGAATGACAAAGGCAACCTTTATGTGCATATGTGAGCGCCTCTCTTTAACGCTCTCACATAAAGAATAGGACCCCAAAGGACCCAGAATAGTGACATTTGTCGAGTATCAATGACGTACAGGTCAGATGAATGCAACCTGGCCGTACAGACACAGGTCGCATTTGAAAAGATCAGATACGTATTGGATTTAGGACCACATATCCAAGAGGCCTGGGTCGGATCTGTGTCGTTCAGACTGTCATGAAAAGTTTGGATACAGGTCGCATATGGGCAAAAAAATCGGATTTGGGTCATTTCAAGCTGCAGTGTGAATAAACCAAACACACATTAAAATGAACGTTGGAATATAATAAAGCAGGTTAGCAATGAGCCTCAACCCACTTAAAAATCTTTTGCTTGTATTTAAAGAACTGTCCTGAGAGATTAGGTGTATGGTGCATAAACTAAAAGTTGAATGTTCTTTAATTATTTTTACACTGTGTGACTTTCCATTAGAAAGTGACTTTTCCAGGTCCCTCTCAACATGTTTCATTTTGCAGCAATATACGTATATTCCCTGTATGTGTCACTGAATGTTAGGACCACAGACCAAAGTCTTTAGTGTAATAATTAGACTTCTATGAAAATAAATATCTAATGCAAAATTAGGTGTTTTAGGGTGGTATAAAGGTTTACAGGGTAGTGTTCACATGGATAAATGCAGTTATGGTAGATGTTAGAAATTCACTGTGGTCTTGGCCTCACACTGACAGTTGTTAACTCCCTTGTATGTTAAGAAGCTCCCTTTTCTTTATCCAATCTGAGGTTGTTAAAGGAGCTACCTGCTGCAGGTAAGATACCAACTACTATTTTCTCTTTGTACAAGGAGTACACATTTTCAGGACATTGATCATGATACAGATAGTTATTTCCAAAACTCAAAAATCATTTTTACTTCTTACCACTCAGTCATAATTTTCACTAACAAATAACAATATGAAAGCACAAACCTGAGCATTAGCAGCTTCTATGGCAGCTGTCAAGGCCTTCATGCTGTCAATACTCTCTGTTGAGTTGCTTAGCCCTGACTGGATTGTCATGTCACCTCTGGGTCCTTCTTCTTCCATGTAGGCATCCTGGTTGGTTTAAGAACAAAAAGACAACTATTGTTACTTGGCAGTATTACTTTGGTTTGGAATAGCACATAGTATCTTTTTGTACAATTGACATGTAAAAAACAAACAATTAAGGTCTAGTAACTGCTATACACTTTGTAGACTTGGACATTTTGAACAGGAACAATAATTTTTCAAAATGAAGCAGCAGAGACTTTTCAGAAAAAGTTTATAAGCTTGCAGATAGGTCAACTTTAAAGATTCATTTTTATTCATCTATTTATTTATGTATCTGTTGGCTCAGGAGTATTGTAATAATCCTAGCATCTGGTTTGCTTTTATCACCTTAACATTTTGTATTTTTTCATATCTTATGGTAAAAAAAAGTACACCAGCTCTTAAATCTAAGGTTTTAATTATAAATTTTCTAATCTCAATTCTCATTCCATCATAATCTCATAATCATAAATTAGTTATTAAAGACAAAGCACAGTGTTGATTCTAGGATATGACTTGACTAGTGCTCAGTTCCCAGTGACCTACAATCATATTTGATAAATTTGAACATGAGTTCTAATTAGGTTCAGATTAAAAGTAGCATTTGATAACAACCTTTAAGCAGGTATTAATAATACTTTCATTAAGCCCACATTTCTGTATTAAAAATTAATTTTTTGGTCTGATGTAATATTCTAAATTTAAATCTCGTGTATTCATTCGTGAAAGCAGAAAATCAGAATTACCAGAAATAAAGGCTTGAAAACATCAGTCTGTGTGGAATTAATTTATATGTGTTTCACTTAGTGAATTGAGATAAATGAACATTTTAATAAAATTCTAAATTATTAAATATGACTGTATATTGGAGCTATGAAGCTGCAAGGCTTACTCTAATTAGACTAGATAACTATTTTCTATGGATTGCACATTGGATTTACAGAAAATATAGCAATGATGGTATTTCTTTTTTCATATGATGCAGCCATGTACATTATATTAAGCAGCAAAACTATCAAATGAACAATTGTATTTTATTATTTTAGTATAAACTCTGGTTCTGGTCATTTCCCCTGTGACGCTCCGTTGATAGGTGGACAATAGGACCGAGATGGAAGGTGTCTGTCATCACAGTAACGATGAAGAACGATTGGCAGAGTAACTGAGCATAAGGATGACTTTGTTCTTAATGTTGCACAATGTGCAGTTTTGAGCAGTTGAAGGTGAACTGCTTAACTTTACACACATTTACTTAAGGAAAAGAAAAGGCAACACTCCGGTTGGATATTTTTGGACTGCTAAATTCTAGCAGCAGTTACAATTGGCCTCTGCCAGTAAAAACTAAATGGTTAATGTGACTGTACCTTTATTTCCCTCAAGGTGAATGTAAAATAATTTTCTATAAGACTGTGGAAGAGACTGTGTTAAAGGTGTACAGGTTGAGAAGTGGGTGTGTGTGCGTCCGTGTGTATTCTAATAAGTGTTATTGTACAGTCTAGTCACCAAGGAACAACCTAAACTAAAACAGTTCATAAGTAATTTTGTCCACTTTAACTTTCTACATTCACTGGCTGTTGTCTAATGAACTAAGAGACCTAATTATAATTCTATGTTGACTAAATAAATGGCAGCTCACACTGAGTACATAAACATATTAACATCTACTGCATCTAATTTAGTAAAAGGGGTCATACAGTGACAATAAGAAGGAGGTGCACTATTTCTCAAACTTATACATATCAAAACATGACAACAAACCAGGTGTTTGCCAGGTTCTACAGTTATGTAGATTAGGAAAACCTGCAATATGGGATAACAGTGCTTAATGTTGCAATATGACTTGTGATAAACTAATCAATATTTAAGTATGCATTGCTGAAATCTTTCTGCTCTGGGTTCATTACAAAAAACCCTGCATAATTTTCATTCCAATATGATAGCTTTACTGAAAAAATACAACTAGCCACACCTGCTGTATTAGCAATTTTTCTCCAAACTGCATGCAATACAGTTTGTTAATCAGAATCAGAATCAGAATCTGAATCAGCTTTATTGCCAAGTTTGTACATACAAACAAGGAATTTGACTCCGGTACACTTTGCTCTTTGGTTTTGTTTTTGCACTACAGAATATACATATTTACAATGTACAATATACACATATATAAATAAATATATGTGTATATTGATTTAATGATTTTAATCATAACCCGATAAAACATTTTCTCTAAATAAAACAACAACAAAAAAACTGAAAATATGGAAAATAATATTGTAATAATAATAATAATAATAATAATGTAACTTAACTTAAATGTTACATGGATACTTTCTTGCTAGCTTGCTTATCTGTGGGTAGGTAATCTGCTGGAGTTTTCACAATGCCAAGGGGTCTTCCTAACCGTCTATGTCAGTGGACAGTAAGTACCTATTAAGGTCAGCTTCTAAGGCTTGTGACAGTTGCACAAAAGATGAGATAGGGAGTGGGGCTGTCTTTAAGAAACTGCCCAGTGCTTTCTTTGGACAACAACAGCTACACTTAATTCAAATTCAGATTAAGGTATGTAATATACTTTATCACCTTTGTATGAAAATATTAATAACCAAATGACGTTCTTTGCTGTTGCTTCCATTTATGACATCACTCTGGTCTTGATGCCTGACATCTTATCACAGCATGTTATCACTAATTACTCATCACATTTTGTGAGTTGTGCACCTACTGTGCTGTTTTCAGTGCCATCTTGGCGTTGTGGCAGAAATGTCCAACTAACTTCTGTAAAGCCCAATGGCTCAAGCAATGCAGGCATCATCCTTGACAGAATTTACGCACAGCCACCAATACACTTTGCAAATGCAAGGTGCAACTTATTGCCAAAACACTAAAGCCGTACCCAGTTGTTTAGTTCTGTGGCTTAATTCACCAAGTTTGCTCTATTGTTTGCGGTGATCTAGACTACAGTGGCTTGTAAAAGCATTCATACCCCTCGAACTTTTCCACATATTGTCACATTACAACCACAAACATAAATATATTTTTTGGGAATTTTATCTGAAAGACCAACACAAAGTGGTGTACCATTGTGAAGTGGAATGAAAATTATACATGATTTCTTTTTTTTTCCTAAATAAAAAACTGAAAAGGGCATTATGCAAAAGTATTCAGCCCCCCTGAGTCAATTCTTTTGTGGAACCACCTTTTGCTGCAATTACAGCTGCAAGTCTTTTACGGTATGCACATTCAGTGACTGAAATTTTTGCCCATTCTACTTTACGCATTGCTGGCACTAAGTCGGACCTGTTCCAGGTGCATGTTGGACTCCGGCAGGGCTGCCCTTTGTCAGCGGCCCTGTTCATAACTTTTATGGACACGATTTCTAGTAACAGTCAAGGGCTGGAGGGGGTTTGGTTTGGGGACCAGCGGATTTCGTCTCTTCTTTTTGCAGATGATGTGGTCATACTGGCCCCCTCTAGTCAAGACCTACAGCATGCACTGGGGCGGATGGCAGCCGAGTGTGAAGCGGCTGAGATGAAGATCAGCTCCTCCAAGTCCGAGACCATGGTTCTTGACCGGAAAAGGGTTGCTTGCCCTCTTCAGGTTGGAGGAGTTCCTGCTTCAACTGGAGGAGTGTGACAGGGAGGAAACAGCCCCCACATTTCAATCTGATTTATTGATTAGTCCCAGACAAATTAATAGCTACAACTCTGAGCTTTAAATATTTAGTTCTTAGTTTTCCTCATCCAAATTGCAAAGCACTAAAAGCACTTCTGTTTGTTGGTTTTTTACCGTTCACCAGGCCCTTATTCTCAATTTTTAGATCAGTTCTCAGACTTCTTATCTGATTTGGTCGCTTTGAGATACGGGGAGCCAGGGTAAGGACTTTAGTACTGGGGTGAATGCTCCACTTTCTTAGTTTTAGTGAGAATGTGGGGATCTGTGTTCTGGAACAACTGTAGCTGTCTGATCAATATTTTAGGCAGACCTGTGAAGACACCGTTGCAGTAATCAATTCTACTAAAGATGAATGCATGAAATAGTTTTTCAAGGTCCTTCTGAGACATTAGTCCTTCTATCCTGGAGATGTTCTTTAGGTGATAGAAGGCCGACCTTGTTACTGTCTTTGCCTCTGAAGGTTCTGGTCTGAGTCCATCACTACTTCGAGCTTTCGAGCTGGTGGTTTCTAGCTGTATTAACTGAACCTGTGTGCTAACATTTAAATGCTCTTCCCACAAAAAATATTACTTCAGTTTTGTTTGGATTCAGCTGAAGAAAAGTTTGGCCCATCCATGCATTGATTTCTTCTAAGCATTTACCAAGCGCTTGAATGGGTCCATAGTCACCAGTGACATTGTAATGTATAGCTGTGTGTCGTCTGCATAGTTATGATAACTTACGTTGTTGTTTATTATAATCTGAGTTAGGGGGAGCATGTACATACTGAATAGGAAGGGCCCTAAGGTGGACCCTTGGGGAACGCCACATGTGATTTTTGTGTTCTCTGATGTAAAGTTACCTACTGACACAAAAAAGTCCCGGTCCTTCAAGTAGGATTTAAACCAACTGAGTGCTGTTCCACAAGGCCGACCCAGTTTTCCAGGCGCTGTAACAAAACGGAGTGATCAACTGTATCGAATGCTGCACTAAGGTCCAATAATACCAGCACTGTGGTTCTTCCACAGTCTGCAAACGTGTCCTTTTTCCCAAAAAATATTAAAGTTGTCGATGAAGTTCACAGATGTAGTAGCACATACTTTTTTCAACCATTTATTAATCATCAGAAGCCTTGAAAAAAATCTCATCTCCACAAAAAATCGGTGCAAAGGGTCCGCTGAGAAACTTTATTCAGCATACGAAAGAAATCCTCCTTCAATACTTCTGATGTTTTCTTAGCCAGGACATCCATGGCTCCAAAGTGTATAATAAGGTTTTCTAGGGTCGGGCGCTCTTCTGTGATTGCCAGAATATTCTCTGAGATATCGGACACCACTGGTACCAATCATTACTTCTGTGTTTTTCTTGTTGCAGAAGTGTTTAATCCTATTCACAGTTGTGTTGCCCACTACCCTAATGGCAGCTTAGGAGAAGACTGTTTAGAATAAAGATTGTTCTCATACCATTTATTGTTCTTAGAAGATGGATAATTTTCCTGGTTTTCATTCAGTAGTGGGGCAAATCTGTTTTGGAGGGGAATTCCAGCTGGCCACTCATATCAGTTGTGACAACAGTTTGTTGCCGAAGTCTCCTTTTTCCAGGGGAAACGGGGTCATTTCTCTGTAATTCTGGCCATTCGGATTTATTAATTATCGCTGTACCCCATATTAACCTCAACATTCACTACTAGTTGATGGATTTTTATCTCCAAAACAGCCAATTTCTGTAAAGTTTGTCAAAGTCCTCTGTGGTGAAGGTAGGCATCTTGTGCTGATTAGCTGGCATCGACTTGTCCTTCTTTCAGGTTCGATTCAAAATCGTTAAAAAAAATAAAAATAAAGATAGTCCTTGGGAGTCACTGGTATGAAGTAGTTTTAGTCCAACTTTTCAATAATTTTGGTTAAGATAAAAAGTTAAGAGTTAAAGAATGCAAGCAAGCAGGGAGCGGGGAAGAAAAGCGTCTGAGCAGGCAGAGAGGCGGAAGACAATCAGTGGTGCAATTAGGGGGAGAGCCAGGGGCTGCTGTGTCTGAATAACCCCCCCACCCCCCACCCCAGATGTGGTATGTCGTTGATTTAAGACTGAAGTTGAGTTACTGGGTCTAATATATATTCGCTTTGAAACAAATGCATAATATCTATATGTACGTATATTTACACCTTGCTTACATGTGGTATCTTAGCTCTCCTGCTGAATCCAGCTAGCTGCATTTCACCTGTGCGAGACCCACTGTTTACATGTTTGCAGAAGTTTTGCACGCTTGGCAAGCAAAGTGAGGCATGTAATGTTATATGTTGTTGTTTGAATGTTCTCGTACTCGTACTTGTCATCTTCTGCTTCATCCGGGACCGGGTAGCGGGGGCAGTAGACTCAGTAGAGACCCCAGACACCCCCCCCGAGGGAGGCGTTCAGGAGGCATCCGATACAGATGGCCGAGCCACCTCAACTGTCTCCTCTCGATGTGGAGGAGCAGCGGCTCTACTCGAAGCTTCTCCCAGATGGCCAAGCTCCTCACCCTTTCTTTAAAGGAGTGGCCGTTCACTCTGCTAAGGAAGCTCATTTCAAATAATCTGTAAAGCCCTTGTAAAAAGACTAGAAAAGGTAACTCCTCTCATAATACCTCCTGGCCAAACTTGTTTTATAAAAGGGAGGCATTCATCCACAAATTCATGCAGATTACTTAATTTAATATTTTTACAGTAAAAACATTGAGACTAATATATTATCTCTAGGTCCAGAAAAGCATTTGATAGGGTTGGAAACTGGAAATTCTTGTTTGTAACTTTGAGTAAATTTGGTTTTGGAAACTCTTTCATAATCTAGTTAAAAATATTATACAGTTCCCCAAGCACCAGGCAGCGATGCCCACTTTCACCTTCATTATTTCCTACTTTTATTGAACCACTAGCAGCTGCAAATAGACAAACTAAAGATATTAAGGGGATAAAAACCATGAATATTGAACATAAAATCAGTCTTTATGCGGATAATGCATTATTTTTTCTCCAGCATTCACAAACCTCTCTCTTTCAGGTAATTGGATGAATAAAGTCTTTCTCTAGGGTTTCAGATTGTTCTCTAAATTGGTTAAAAGATAGAGTTCATCCAATTAATTGCTCTTTTGACAGTTCCATTAATACACAACTGCAGTCAGGGAACACTACATATTTGGGTATTAATGATTCTTCTAAATTTGTAGACTTAACAAAATTAAACCACATCCCGCATTTAAAAAATGTGGAAGATGATTATGCTAGATGGAAATCTCTACCCATATCACTCATGGGCAGGGATGCTTCAATAAAAATGATGGTCTTGCCAAAATCATTTACTCATTCTCAATGATTCCAAATAAACCGTCATCTGATTGGTTTAGATCTCTGAACTCCTCCATCACTAAATTTCTTTGGAAAGATAAACACCCGTGTATTAGCTTAAAAACGCTGCAGGAGACCAAAGATAAAGGAGGAATAGATCTGCCTAACTTTCACCATTACTTCTTTGCCAATAGGCTACAATACATCTCAAAATGGTTTAAACACAGACCTCTAGATGAACCCTGGCTAGACGTAGAACAGACATTATGCAATAATATTAAGATTTCAGACCTTCCATTTATTAGCTCAAATATAAAACGACACTTATGCTTCAAAAGCCTCAATAAATAAAGTCTCCTTTGATCGGCTCCATCACCTACTGTTGGTGGGGCACCTTTGGCTTCATCTTGTGGGACGTTGTTGCTGGGGGGTCTGGCGGCGGGTGCTATGGCCCCCACCGGGGTGGGGCTATGGTGGCTCCCAAGGGCTACATCTGTTGGCTGCATGCGATACTTTAGGGGGGCCTGTGCCAGCAGACATAGGTTACTGGCCTGGTGGCCGTACTGTTCCTGGGTAGGTCTGGGGTGGGCTCGGGGTTCTTGGGGCATGTCACCCCCGGGCTGGGGTCCTGTCTGGGCCCGGGGGATTTGGGTCCTGGCGGGTATAACGTTGGGGTTTTGAGCCGGTGCATGCGCTAGCGCCCGTCCCTGGCCTAGAGGCTTCCAGTGCATTGGAGGGCTTAGGGGCCTCTTAAACTAGTGAGGAGGTACCATCTCATTGCAGGTACTCTTTCCTTCAAGGAGTGCATTCTGCTGGTGGGGTGGAGGGTCCATGGGATGTGATGGGGTGAAGTAAACCTGGGTGTTGCCGCAGGAGTTGTTTGAATGTTGGGGTGGGTATTGGTTTTCTTCTGGGACGGCGGTGGGTGGTTGGCTTTGGGTGGGGATAGGCATCATTTGGGTCTGGGCAGTTCTAGTTCGGATTGTGGTTCCTTGTCTTCGTTCCGATCCCTGACAGTTTCTGTCTGGGGGGGAGGGGTAGCAGCGGTCTGCATGGTTTGGTGCGGGTGGGCTGGACAGAGTTGTTCTCAGGGTGGAGTGGTCTCGGCTTCTCAGTGGGTTTTGGTCTTGGCTCTGTGGGCTCTCTGCCTTTAGTGGGCTTCGGTGTAGGTTTTCTCACAGGGCTACTTCTAGCAGGGGTATGGGTGTCGTGCATGTGTTCTTGGGTTTGGATGCTGTGGGTCTTCTGTTCACGGGGTGCACTTTCGTGGGGGGGGCTTTATTTTTGGGAGGCTGGTGGGAGCACATCTGTGCAGTGTGGGCTTTGTGCACGGCTCTTGCTTTGGGTGCTCTTTGCTGCGTTCTGTCCTCCACTGTATAGTGTGCTGTGAGTGCTGCGGAGCGGTTGTCGCTGGGCTTAGTAGTTGCATTGGGCCTTGTACTTGGGTATTATTTGTTTGTCTGCTGGGTGGTTCCTGGTGGGTGGTGTGTGCTTGGGGTTGGTGGTTTTCACCGTGTCCCTACGGACGTATGGAAGGATGTGTGGTGTCGCTGTTGGATGTTGGTGTTTCTGCATCTCTCTGGGGTGCAGTAAAGGCTTTGGCCTTTTTGTAACGCCCTTCGGCTGGCTGGACCAGCATCTTTCTCTTGGGCACGGTTGTGGGTGGGGTGGTGCATCACGGGGTCTGCTTGACTGCCTGGCGGGCGCTTGCGGTTTTGGTTTGTTTGTCTATGGATCTACCTTTTTGTGTCGGGTGTGGTTTATTGGCCACCTCGGTGTTGGTGTGGGGTGCGTTTTGTTGCTCTGCTGGCCTGGTTATGGCCGCGATCCGGTGCCGGGTGGGAGTGCTTCTGGGACTGGGTGCTCTGAAGCCGGGAGAAGGAGCGAGCATTCTGGTTGGGGCTGGACTGGGGTTGGGGATCGGGTTTTGGGGGTCGATTGGTGCCGGGACTGGCGTTTCGGCTCTCTCTGGATCATTTGGATTTTTTTGATTCAAGGTTCCTGGTTTTGGTGCCCATTCCGTCAGCTAAGGTGGGGCAACGGGTTCTGGCGGGGGGAGTTTGGCCGGGCAGTGTGCAGCGGTAATAGGGTTGTGGCTTTGCTTTGGTGGAGGGGCTGATCGGCCTGCTTGGTGCTGTGCGGGTGTTTGTGAGTTCTTGAGCGCATCTTGTACCTGCACTGGAGCAGCTACTGGGTTGTGCTCGGCCTGGGGCAGGTGATGCGTGTAACTGCCTGGAGTATGCTTCTCTCTCATGGACAGGCGGGCTGGGTGGTGTGCAGCTCTGCTGGCTGTCATGTCAGGGGAGGGATCAAGCCACTGGGCTGGAGGATGGCATGGAGGGGTTGCAGCATGTGGGGTGGGGGGTTGTGTCCAGTTTTTGGATTTTTGGTCACCGGCATTTGAAGTGGATGAGCGGTGATGGTGGAGCTGAGCTGGTTGGTGTTTCTCCCTGAGCTGCCTTTCAGGAGTGATGATGTGGTGTGTTTTTGCGGTTGTTAGGAATGGTGGGGGCCATCAGTCCTAGGTGTGCGCCACCAGCAAAGGAACTTCTTGCCAGGTGAGTTTCTTCTATCTTGGTGTAGGGTCCGGAGATCCATTGTGAGTACGGTGCTCAGTGGTATCTGCTCTGTTGTGCTTGTGGACGGAGGCTGGGTGGTGTAGCACGGGGCCCTTGCCCTGCTGTAATGGCTAGCTGTGTGCTGGAGGGCAGGATGCACATGGTGGTGCTTCGAGCAGGGCTGGTTGTGGAGCTTGCGCTGTGTGGATGTGTCTTCATTGGCTTTACGGTGGTGGAGCTCATCTGTTGGGGTTCATTAGGAGTGGGGGGCTCATGGGGTTAAGATCGGAATTCATTTTTGGGTTGGAACTGCTTTGTCCTGAGTTGGCGGGCTCAGGTTGGATCCAGGCAGGCCCCTCTTTTGTTTCTGACCACCACTCCAGATTGGGGATGGGGGTCGTTGGGGGCTGGGGTCAGGGCAGGGGTTCGGGGTCAGTCCTGGGGTCATTCAGGTTTGGACGGTGCCAGCACTAGTCTGGGTATGTGTTGTGGAAGCCTGCCTGTCTCCATCCCAGAATGAAGGGGACCACGTTTAGGGTCTGGGGGCTGGTTGCCCCTCTGGGGTATCGGTACCTGGATCTGGGTGTATAGTGTACGTATGGGGAGTGTGAGTGAGTGTACGATATCCATTGTTGTGTGTCTTTACATTTGGTGTGTGGGTGTGAGTGTTTTTATGTGTATGCATGAGGGTGGGAATGTGTGATTGTGACTGTGTGCGCCTGTTTTTATGTCAGGTTGGATCTTGAGCTGCTTCCTCTCCTGGATCAGTTTGTCCTCCCCGCCACATTCCCTGCCAGTGAATGGTGTCTCTGCCCGCTGGTGTATTGGTGATTTTCGGTGTCCGGCGGTAGGTGCTTTGGTATGTACCGGCTCACTCCCGGTGGCTGCTTGTCAGGGCCCCCTGGCCCTGTCGGGCCTCTGCTTGGGGGTTATGTGCCCTGGGGTCTTGGGTCTCTGGGTCCATGGCTGGATCTGCTCTGGTATAGACGGCTGCTGGCGGTGCCTGTGTGCTCATCGCCGCAGCTCCCTGGGGCTTCTGCACTGTGGCTGCTGGGTGGTTCCCCTGGGGCTCTACGCTGGTGGGGTTGAGGTAGTCCCAGTAGTTCAAGTGCACTAGGGGACCTTTGGATGTCTGTGGCTCAGATCTCTTCCATGTCTTTCTGAGGTCCAGGTCTGTGGCTCCTCAAACATGCTATTGCATATTTTTATGGAGAAACCTTATGTACACAAGCACGCTCAGACTCACACCCACAGGTGTTTGGATTCAGGTGTTAACAGATACACAGATGTTCTATGCTGAGCCACAGTTAGCACCAAATGCATCTCGTATTCATTAGTGCCATGCACCTTTCTGTAACATTGCTGTTGTTGTATATGTTTCTGCAGATGTAGAAGCAGTCTTTTAGGGTGTTATCTTGTATTCTCTTCACCCTTCTTTTTCTAATCTATTCTTTTCTTTTCTTTGTTTCGTCTCTCCCTATTTCCTTTTCGCCTGACCTCTCTCTCTGCCTTGTTCCTTTTTTCCCCTTTCATTTCCATCTCCGTGTCCAATGCAATTTAAATAACCGAAAGCAGTTTCTAATAAAGTTATATATGTGGCTTGTAAAAGTGTTCATACCCTTGAAATTTTCCACATATTGTCACATTACAACAAACATAAATATATTTTATTGGAATTTTATGTGAAATACCAACACAAAGTGATATATACAATTGTGAAGAGGAACAATTGTGAAGAGCGTTGTGCAAAAGTATTCAGCCCCCCTTACTCTGAGTGCAACCAATTGCCTTCAGAAGTTGCCTGATGATTTCTAATGAATAAATAAGAGTTCGCCTGTGTGTGATGTCCAACCTTCGAACATCTCACGGAGTACTGTTCAATCCATAATCCAGAAATGGAAAGAGTATGGTACACCTGTAAACCTCCCAAGATAAGGCCGTCCACCTAATCTTACACTCCGAACAAGGAGAGCACTGATTAGAAATGCAGCCAAGAGGCCCATGGTGACTGGACGAACTGCAGTAATCCACAGCTCAGGTGGGGGAATCTGTCTACAGGACAACTATTAGTCATGCACTGCACATATGTGGTCTTTATGGAAGAGTGGCAAGAAGAAAGCTATTGTTAAAAAGAAAATCATAAGAAGTCCCGTTTGCAGTTTGCCAGAAGCCATATTGGAGACACAGCAAACATGTGGAAGAAGTTGCTTTAATCAGACGAGACCACAATTTTACTTTTTGGCCAAAATGCAAAACGCTATGTGTGGCGGATAATTAACACTGCACATCATTCTGAACACACCATCCCCACTCTCATCCCCACTGGTGGCAGCATCATGCTCTGGGGGTGCTTCTTTTCAGCAGGGACAGGGAAAGTGGTCAGAGTTGATAGGAAGATGGATGGAGCCAAATACAGGGCGATCGTGGAAGAATCTTGTTAAGAGTACACAAAAGACTTGAAACTGGGGTGGATGTTCACCTTCCAGCAGGACAAAGACACTAAACATAAAGCCAGGGCTACAATGGAATAGCTTGAGATGTTTTGCAAAGTAGAATGGGCAAAAATTTCAGTCACTAGATGTGCAAAGCTGGTAGAGATATACCCTAAAAGACTTGCAGCTGTAATTGCTGGTTCCACAAAGTACTGACTCAGACTGGCTGAAAAAAAAAAATGCATAATTTTCGTTCCACTTTACAATTGTGTACCACCTTGTGTTGGTGTTTCACATAAACTTCCAATAAAATATATTTATGTTTGTCATTGTAATGTGAGAATATATGGAAAGGGGGAAAGGGTATGGATACTGTGTGTGTGTGTGTGTGTGTGTGTGTGTGTGTGTATAAATACAGTGCGCAGAACAAGTATTTGATACACTGGCGATTTTTCCCACTTGCAAAGCACGTAGAACTCTTTATTTTTTATCATAGGTACTCTTCAACTGTGAGTGACGGAATATAAAACAAAAATCCAGAAAATCACATTGTGTGATTTTTAAGTAATTAATTTGCATTTTATTGCATGACATAAATATTTGATTACCCAACAACCAATAAGAATTCTGGCTCTCACAGGCCTGTTAGTTCTTCTTTATGAAGCACTCCCGTTCTCCAGTCATTAACTGTATTAACTGCACCTGTTTGAACTCGTTATCTGTATTAAAGACACCTGTCCACACACTCAATCAGACAAACTACAACCTCTCCACAATGCCCAAGACCAGAGAAGTGTAAGGACATCAGGGATAAAATAGTAGACCTGCACAAGGCTGGAATGGGCTACAGGAAAATAACCAAGCAGCTTGGTGAGAAGGCAACAACTGTTGGAGCAATTATACGAAAATGGCAGAAGGTAAAGATTTCGGTCAATCTCCCTCGTACTGGGGCTCCATGCAAGATCTCACATAGTGGGGAATCAGTAATTGCGAGGGAGGTGAGGGAATAGTCCAGAACTACACGGCAGGACCTAGCCAATGACCTGAAGAGAGCTGGGACTACAGACTCAAAGAAGACCATTAGTAACACACTACACCGCCATGGATTAAAATCCTGCAGTACACGCAAGGTCCCCCTGCTCAAGCCAGAGCAAGTCTAGGCTCGTCTGAAGTTTGCCAATGACCATCTATATGATCCAGATGAGGAATGGGAGAAGGTCATGTGGTCTGTTGAGACAAAAATAGAGCTTTTTGGTCTAAACTCCACTGGCCCTGTTTGGATGAAGAACGATCCCTACTGGAAATATCATTATTTGGGGATGCGTTTCTGCAAAGGGGACAGGACGACTGCACCGTACTGAGGGGAGGATGGATTGCTCCATGTATTGGGATATCTTAGCCAACAACCTCCTTCCCTTAGTAAGGGCATTGAAGATGGGTCATGGCTGGATCATCCAGCATGACAGCGACTTGAAGCACACAGACAGGGCAACTAAGGAGTGGCTCTATAAGAAGCATCTCAAGGTCCTGGAGTGGCCTAGCCTGTCTCCAGACCTGAACCCAATCAAAAATCTTTGGAGGGAGCTGAAAGTCCGTATTGCCCAATGACAGCCCTGAAACCTGAAGGATCTGTATGGAGGAGTGGTCCAAAATCCCTGCTGCAGTGTGTGCAAACCTTGACAAGAACTACAGGAAACGTCTGATAATAAAAAATATCAGGTTTCGGTACCGAATATTAAGTTTTGTTTTTCTGATGTATCAAATACGTATGTCATGCAATAAAATGTAAATTAATTACTAAAAATCACACAATGTGATTTTTTTGGATTTTTTGACTTGCAGCATTCCCTCCTCCTGGATGAGCATGTAGAGACAGTGGACAGTCACTGGCGTTGACTTTGCAGCAATCCCTCCTACTGAGCATGCATGTAGCGACAGTGGAGAGGAAAAACTCCCTTTTAACAGGAATAAACCTCCAACAGAACCAGGCTCAGTGTGAGCGGCCATCTGCCACGACCGACTGGGGGTTTGAGAGAACAGAGCAGAGACACAAAGAGAACAAAGAAGCACTGATCCAGGAGTACTTTCTATGGGAAGGAAAAGGTAAATGTTAATGGATGTAGCTCCTTTAGTCGTTTCACCTAGAAAGAAAGAACAGATAAACTCTGAGCCAGTTTTCAAGGTTAGAGTCTGAAGAGAGCACATATAATTAGTTACAGTAAAAGCTCAGTTAGTAGCTACTATGTCTTGGAGAGAGAAAGGGTTAAACACTAAAAGACAGGGCCATGTGGATCATCGGTAGAGGGTGAGCATTAAGTTGTTGCCAGCAGAAGCTTGGAGGATTCCCCTCTCCAGAAAGGTGTTACAGGTAGACACAGAGTCAGGCCAGGTGTAGCTTCTAGGAAGAGAAAAGAGAGAGAACATAAAGTTAAAAGCTGAAATAACAGCAAATAATGCAAAATTGGAGAGTAGTGTAAGAATGTAGCGAAGAGGGTGAAAGTGGTCATTATGGTGGTCATTATGGTCATTAAACGGCGCTTATTTTCAACAATGTCGTTTCAAGGCACCCCACAAAGGGTCCCACTGATGGCCATTGTTATACTAAAAACCACAACGATTGGGATACCTCTCTCTGTCAGACTGATTATAACCACTGGAAAAGAGAAGGGGTCATACAGGTAGCAGAAATGGAGGGTGTGTTTGCACCTCAACCATAATTGAGCCGGTTTAGGCTAAACCTGACTCCCCCTTACTCCATCCAACAGGGAGGGAGGAAGGCTCCCTCCCTGTATGACCCCCTCTCTTTTCCAATGGTTATGGTCAATCTGACAGAGAGCGGTATCCCAATCGTTGTGGTTTTTAGTATAACAATGGCCATCAGTGGGCTCTAGATGGACAAACTGTCGAGTTTTAAGGCTAGGTTTAAAACTTTCCTTTTTGATAAAGCTTATAGTTAGAGTGGCTTAGGTTATCCTGAGCTATCTCTGTAGTTGCTGCTATAGGCTTAGGCTGCTGGAGGACATAATGACCACTTTCACTCTCTCTGCTACATTCTCATACTACTTTCCAATTTTCCTGTTTATTTCAGTTTTTTACTTTTTGTTCTCTCTTTTCTCTTCCTAGAAGTTACACCTGGCCTGACTCTGTGTTTACCTAAACTTGAAAACTGGCTCAGTTTATCTGTTTTGTTCTTCCTAGATGAAGCCACTAGAAGTGCTACATCCAAAGTATTTCTAGATCAGTGGTTCTGAGTTATCTGATCTCTCAAACCCCCAGTCGGTCGTGGCAGATGGCTGCTCACACTGAGCCTGGTTCTGTTAGAGGTTTCTTCCTGTTAAAAAGGAGTTTTTCCTCTCCACTGTCGCTACATGCATGCTCAGTATGAGGGATTGCTGCAAAGTCAACGCCAGTGACTGTCCACTGTTGATATATGCTCCTCCAGGAGGAGTAAATGCTTCAAGTCACTAACTCGATGCAAACTGCTTTACTCACAGTTGAACAGTAGCTATGATAAAAATTAAAGACTTCCACATGCTCTGCAAGTGGGAAAACCTGCAAAATCGGTGGTGTATCAAATATATATATATATATATATATATATATACATTGAGAACTGGTGACTGTGGAGGCCATTTGAGTACAGTGAACTCATTGTCATGTTCAAGAAGCCAGTCTGAGATGATTCGGGCTTTATGACATGGCGCTTCATCCTGCTGCAAGTAATCATCAGAAGATGGGTCCACTGTGGTCATAAAGAGATGGACATCAGCAACAATACTCAGGTAGGCTGTGATGTTGACATGATGCTCAATTGGTACTAAGGGGCCCAAAGTGTGCCAAGAAAGTATCCCCCACACCATTACACCACCACCACCAGCCTGAACCTTTGATATAAGTAAGGATGGATCCATGCTTTCATGTTGTTGACGCCAAATTCTAACCCTACCATCCGAATGTCGCAGCAGAAATCGAGACTCATCAGACCGGGCAATGTTTTTCCAATCTTCTATTGTCCAATTTTGGTGAGCCTGTGTGAATTGTAGCCTCAGTTTCCTGTTCTTAGCTGGCACCCGGTGTGGTCTTCTGCCTCTGTAGTCCATCCGCCTCAAGGTTTGACGTGTTGTGCATTCAGAGATGCTCTTCTGCATGCCTTGGTTATAACGAGTGGTTATTTGAGTTATTGTTGCCTTTCTATCGGCTCGAACCAGTCTGGCCATTCTCCTCTGACCTCTGGCATCAACAAGGCATTTGCGCCCACAGAACTGCCGCTCTCTGGATATTTTCTCTTTTTCGGATCATTCTCTGTAAACCCTAGAGATGGTATTGCGTGAAAATCCCAGTAGATCAGCAGTTTCTGAAATACTCAGACCAGCCCGTTTTGTCTCTGGATATTGTGGCTCTGTCGTGGCTGACACGCCTCTTCTTTTTATTTTTTTTACGTGTCCTGTTCAGCAGAGTAGCACTCAGAGTTGTTGTCTTGGTGCCAGAAGAATAGTTTCACAAGTGGAGCATTACAGCTAATGCTATAATGCGCTTCTCACGGCAGTACCCGGTGAGAACCCATAGTGAGTTCTCACCGGGTACTCTAGCTTCCTCCCACAGTCCAAAAACCATGACTGTTAGGTTAATTGGTCTCTCTTTATCTTTTGCAACTGTGAAGCAGTGGTCCAGTGTCTTCCTGTCCCTGGTGGGACTCTTTATATCCTATCTGTATTTTGGAAGCTAATGAGTGAAGTTTGCACTGTTAAAATTCTGAGAGCAATGATGAGTCTGGCTCTTTTCTCTCCACGTCAATTACAGGGGTGAAAGTAGTTTTAAATTCTTGCCGGTACTTAGGGGCAGAGCTAGAGGGCGGGCTGGGGAGGCACTGGGGGCATAGTGGGGGTATATATATCTATATATATATCTATATATATATAGATATATATATAGATATATATATCTATATATATCTATATATATATATAGATATATATATCTATATATATATATATATATATATATATATATATATCTATCTATATCTATATATATCTATCTATATATATATATCTATATATATCTATCTATATATATATCTATATATATCTATCTATATATATATCTATATATATCTATCTATATATATATCTATATATATATATATATATATATATATATATATATATATATATATATATATATATATATATATATATATATATAAAATGTGTGTGTGTGTTAATTGTTACTCTCATCTGTGGCCCCCTTGAGATCTCTCTCTCTCTTAGCAAAGTCCAAACTCAAACAAGTTAAAATGTATCAATATTTTACTTTACTGTAGGCTGTCTGTATAAGGCAGATATTACAATCACTTGACAATGTAGAATATATATATATATATTTCAATTGTTAAAGAACTGCCATGTATGAAACAATGATAAACCATTTTCTAATGCATAACTTTTCATCTTCAGTTTCCGTCTTTTCTTTTGAACAAAGAAGTTATTGTTCTCTGGATTGTGGTCAAGTTTTGATTTCATATAAATGAAAAATTTGACAGTTCGGTTGTTTTTCGCGGTTTTTATTTAAAAGTCTGTAGATGGTAAGTGATTTATTGTTTGTCCTGTCTTAATGCAAGCCGTGGTTTTTTATGTCTGTGCACCACCTGTTTAAAATCTCCCAGTCCATTAAATCGAACGCATCGATCTCCTTGGCAACCGGTCTGTTTTGGAGGTAAGCGCGCATGCGCTCTCGTGTAGTGTATGTGAAATCTCTGGTCATAAGCGGTGTTTTCGAGCTGTACTGTGTTGTTGTAATTCAGCAAAATAACATGAAATACAACTAGTTCTCCCTCTTCTTTTAACTGGGGTATTTAGCAGCGAGCAGACAGACATTAAACGTAGCGGTGCTCGTTTTAAAGGCTGGCCGTTCACAACAGCCTCGAGCTCCGAGGGGAGAGAAGAGCATTGAGGCTCAAGCATAGCAGAATAGTTCAGAAACTATTAGGAGTGAGGGGAAAAAAGCTGTATTTACAAACAGATTAAGTCGTGTTTTAGACTGACTATTGGTAGCGGATCTTCTTTGTGTGCTCGCGAATTTTTGCAGCCGTAACTGGTTCTGTATGACGGCTTCATAGCAGACAGCCGTTCTTCCCTCTTCCCGGTACTGTGTACCGGAGCAGAATCTTTTAGTGGTACGCAGTACCGGACCGTACCGGCTCACTTTCACCCCTGGTCAATTATCAGATCAAACAGGGGCTTGGGGTGGGATGTAAACACTGGCCAGAACAACTGAAATGAGCCCCCTGATTGAATAAAACAGTTTACAGTTTTTAAATACTATATAGCGCCAATTCACTTCAATGAAGACTATAAACTCTGTGCGTGATCTGCTCAAAAACAGCTGCAAGCCTACCAACTCAAGAGGTGGCATATACTTGCTGAGCCAGGTTTCCGCAAAAGTCAAAGGTTTATTAGCTGAAAAGTAACAGTTTGTCTATTATGTTTGCCAGGAAGCAGATGTTCCCCAGGTGTATAGATGGGAGTGGGACTGGTAGTCACTGGTGGCAGAGCTTGATGAGCGTAACTGTGCAATTCCCCCCTCTGTACCTCTGGTAAATCCCACAGAGAGCTACCCTGTTTTCAACCAGGATGCTATTTAAGTTGTCTGGATTGGTGAAAACTGACAGAGCATGACTTCTACAAAATGAAATGCATGTATGTTTGGACTTCATGTAATGGAAAAAAATTAATTTTATTCCATTAAGGTGATCTGAAAGATGTAAAAATTTAATGAATTCTTGATAAATGGAAGCTGGCCAGAGGTTCTCCTTTCAACATGGCAGTGGTAGTATTTCTAAACAACACTCATTGGTACAAAGACAGAAAAGGGAAGTTCATGTAAAGGTGCAGTAAAATTCATACTTAAAGGTAATGCAGCATTTTGTCAGGATTTTTGTGTAATTTGTAAAATCAGTTGGTCACAACCCGTCATACATATAGGTGCTGGACCAGCTTTTCTCATGGAATGGACAGAAAAAAATCTAAAGTGACAACATGAACAAATAATAGATGTAACAGATATTGGGCTACTTGTTTTCATTATTGAAAACATTTTGTACTAAGACATGCATGTCGATCAGTTAGCAGTTAGCTTCTCCCATTTTACTGCTTTACAGCGAAAAGGGAGAAGGTGACTATCTAAACTCAGATTACAAATCACAAAGATATTAAAGAGAATGTTTGTGTGTAGTATATCACTACTGTTTCTTTAAGTGGTGCAGTGTATATTACCTGTGCAGACTCTGTGCTGCTTTGGGCTGTGATGGAGATATATGGCTTGGAGGTTGTAGAGCAGGTGGAGGTTCGTGGCGGCACTGGTGGAGGGGTTTTCTTATAGGTAGTAATGCAAGACGAAACTACAAAAAAACATAAATGATAGGAGATAAGACAAAAAAGAAATTATTTTTATAAACTGTGTACTGTAAGCTATAAAATAAGCTTGGTTTCTCAGTAAATGTCCATGTTCTCAACTACAAAGTTATCATTTAACACCTTTTCTTCACCATCTGGGTGATTAATAAAATATGGGATGCTATTAGATCCTGTATTTAAAAAGCAAATTTGTTGTGAGCAAACACAACACACACATTCAAGACAAACAGAATTAGCCATTACCCGCTTCTTCACTGCACTGCTCCAAGAAAGTGTGTCCCATGTACCAGAGATTCTGGTAACAACTGGTAAACTGGTAGAAAAGTGTCCCATTTTGGTATTAATGATGACAATGAACTTGTTCACACGTGTGCAGCATAATTTGGTGTTGCAGCTTTCAGTTTGCTGACCACCTTTCAAACTCAGGACAACATATGTTGGACTTCTCTTGTTTTTTGAAGATGTTTCACCTGCCATCCTAAAGGTTGGAAGGTTGAGTCGAGGATTTATTATTATTATTATTATTAATAGGCTAATTTACTGGGCCTGTTTTGAATTTTTTTCCTTTTTTACAAATGATTTAATTATTTATTATCATCTGTATGAGAAATGTTTGATAGTACTCCTCCAGGGAAATGTTGTTTCCTGTTTACTGGTTCTATTATGAGACAAACTTTGAGCATGATGCAGAAAGAACTTCCTGCAGGAGCTTCCAGCCATTTTGATCTGTCAACTCTAAACATCATTGATACAACTGTCTACACATTTCTTGCTTAAATGTTCCTCTGATTATGTCTAATGCAATGGTTATAGCAGTTGAATCAAATAATTTTCCTCCCTATATTCCTTGACAGGCCTTTTTACCATAATGAAAATTTGTGGCTGTTGTTGATGTCTCACCTCATGAAGTTTGCTCCATAATAAAAACAAGTATGTTATGCCAGTTCCATTTGTTGCTTTTGACACATAATGTTCTACTTTCATTCCTCCTTCATCACATTCAAGCATGAATAACAGAAGAACAGAAAAATGATCAGGAAGGCAAGCGCCACATACAGGGCACTAACAATACAATAACACCTTACACTTGCTACAGGCTTTAGACATTCTACGTAGGATTCCCTTGGTATAGGAAATCATTCTGCTTGCAGCCCTTAGGCTCTTTAACAAACAATAATACCTGCATATTCAATTCACTCATTTATTCAACTCTATTGTTCGGTCACCCGCCATTTTGTTCAGGTTAACGACTGCTCAGCATGCATTGCAGCAACGGACGTCGCAGCTCAACAGACGTTGCAGCGCTGACGTCATCAGAGCTTATAAAAAACCATAGGAAACAAACGTCTAACTGCTATTTCCGGCCGCTGCGTCACAAGACTACATTTGGAGGCTCATTTCTGGAGAAATAGTAGCTTGTGGGCGATTTTGCTTTTCCTCCACACTGGCCATTCCCAAAAGAGCTTGAAAGCAGGAAATCTGTCTGATACAAAAAGATCAGAAGATACTTATCTCAAATGAAAACCGCCAGATCCGACCCAGGCGCAGGTGAAAACATACAGAGGTTTTGTTTCCAAGGAGACAAGTTTCCTCCGTGTTTTTCCAGTCAACTGCAACAGTTCCTCATTTTTCCCGTGTTGGACGGAGGAGAAGTTAACCATTTTGAGTTGATCCCATACGCGTGACAACTACAGGTCTCCCGTTGTTTTTCTTCAGACCCACGACCAACTTCAAGCCGGTAAAAAGAAGAAATCGACGTCAAGGTAATTTTGTTCTTTTTATATTAAATCAGATAGGTCTGGGCAGGATGGGCATAGTTAACTTGAAATTAGAATCACAACTAGTTAATCCAAGGTATTAACTTGCTGCATGCAATATTGATTGAAGTGTTAATGCTGGACTGTTTTGATATGCTGTCTGAATAATGTTGAACTGCGAAGCACGGTTGCGCTCAAGTTCTGGTGCATTCGTCCTGCTGATCGCCAATCAGCCAGGAGTTAAAGCTGAACTTTGAAAGTTTTTCCTTCAAAGCAAACTGCACTCTGCGGTCTGGGCCTTGTGGCCTGGCCACCCCATTGTTCCATCATTTTATTACCCTTGGGGTTTTTCCACCGAACTCCCACCTTAGAGTTTTACAACCATATGTTTGGCTAAGGGGCCGGCTGCTAGATGCTCTGCATCTGGGGTATAGCCCTACTGTTCTACAAGCTGATAGCCACTGTCAAGACACAGCTATGGAGAAAGGCTTCATTGTGTCGTGGTTCTATTCCACTTTCCAAATTAATTCAAATTGTTGTGTTGTTCTCATTTGTCCACAAACTGCCGGTTTGATCTTTATAGACACTCAGTGCGCATATATTGTTTCTTTTATTATTTGTAGTTAGTAGCGTACCCCGTTTGTAGAATAGTTTATATGTTTAATTAGGTGACAGTTGTTGACCACAATAGTCATTTGTAAGAGGGACTATTGGTTTAATACATTTTCACACAGATAAAGAGACAGTATTTGTGTTTATTTTGTGAGACTGATTATCTGTCCAGATAAGGTTAGTGTTCCACACCATTCGGTAAAACGGTTGATAACACAGTTACATTTGAAGTGGTTTTGGTTAATAATTATCAATTATTAATGAGAAGCAGTGCTGTGAGCCCAATAATCACACCACCAGAGTGTTTCTCTGATCTTTCTTTGTAAGAAATGATTTTGGGTTAGACTTAATTTCTTCTAAATTATTATTTTTAATTAGAATTTTTTATAAATATATTTATTATCAATAATCATAATCTCTTACACTGTATATAATTATATACTGAACTTGTGCAGTTGAGGGCAATGCAATTATAATTAGCTCCATGAATGGTGTTTTCATAACGTTTTATTTTGCAGGAGATGGACTTTAGTAACATGGAGTAGCGTGTCTATAGCTCCTTTTCCCAGGCTTTTGAAAGCTTGGGGCCCATTTTGATACAAATTTATCTGGGTAATTTCACTTCTCCCGGGCCTTACCTTCATGGCTAAAAGGTCCTGGTCTGCAGTAGGACTTGTCGGAGTACCCAGGATTGTTAAAGAGGGGAGGTTATGTGCAGCAAGACATTGTGCCACCCGCAGCAGTAAACAGAGGTGAGTGTACAGATTAATTGTTAATTTGTCACAAAAGTAGTTTTAAGATGTTTTTAAGCGAGAAAGTATACCCCAAAACTTTATCTGTGCAGACAGTTCATCAAGAATGAGCCTAGTTTGAAATGTTCTTTCTGAGTTTTTGGAGCAGCAGAGCTCCACTTGCAGACCGGTCTGGTTGCTAAGCTAAGATAAGCTAAGCTAACCAGGTGATTGGAGCGATTTCTCCACCAACCACTGTTTTATCTCAGCCAGCCATTCTGTCATGTCTCACTACCTGTTATCTGTTTCTGGTGGCTGAAAGTGTATATGAAGTATTTAGTAGGTATTTTGTGAATAACTGCAAGTACCAGAATATAAAATACAATATTTTATGCCAGACATTTTAGACATTTTAAGTTAATGTAGGTAATATAACTGTATAACTGTTTCATCACAGTTCTGTCAGAAAAATATATTAACAGAGTACCCCTAATCAAACAGAGAACTTTCACTTTTTCTTGTAGCCTACAAAAGAAACATTTGCATAAGATTGGCTTATAATGTAAACCTAACCTAGTGGAGTGTGAAGTCTTTACTATTTTCCAAGCGTGGGTTCAATGTGGCTCTATTGTTAAACGCTTTTAATGGTCAGTAGGACTAGAAAAGCACTACATACTGTACAATTCCATTTAAATATCTTGGTCTTATGTTCACCAAGAAACGTAGTCCATTTCCGATGGACTACATTGGTAGATGGGTTGGGGCATCATCTGCAGTAATTCAGGTGTAGCTTGAGTCCGTCATGGTGAAGAAAGATGATCTCAGCAAAAAAAAAAAAATAAACCTTTGGATTTTTCAAAGTCACAGTCAAAAGAACAAGTTCCTCGATACAAGTAGCTGAAATGAGAAGTTGCCATAGGGGAGTAGTTTCCCAGAATTTGCTGGCTGGATGGATGGATGGATGGATGGATGGATGGATGGATGATGGATGGATGGATGGATGGATGATGGATGGATGGATGGATGGATGGATGGATGGATGGATGGATGGATGGATGGATGGACAAACTTGACTTATAATTTAACGACCATAAAAGATCACCTACACATGAAACATGATTGTCATGTTGTGTGAAATAATTTCAGATATTAGGAAAGAAATGTTCCAGTTAAAGTGAGTTGTGCTTTAATACATTTTTTTCTGTGTATACACAGAGCTGTAAGAGAAGCTGACATTGATCTGACACTGATAGTTATCTTGCACCTAATGGTCTTTGGCCAATATGTGGATGAATGTGTCTGAAGTAAATCAGTGACAGATGCTCACTACACAAGGTCATGCTCCAAGCTGACAAATCATTAAAACTAATACAGGGAAAAAAAAAAACATTCCAGTCTTTTGCCTATCAAATTTAACCTGACTTCAGCCAGGCTGCCTTAGCCAGGCAAAGGTTTAATGCTATACTGATGGCTATAGTATAAGGCTTCGACATAAAGTATAATTATGACAGAAAATACTCCAGAAGCCAGCAAAAAAACGTTTTCAGGGAGCATAATACTAGCAGCAGCTTATTTAAACAGAAACACCAACCCAGTTACACATTTCCTTATTTTTTATTGATATATACCATGACTGAATTATTTGGGCAGCAACATTATTTTTTTGTGCATTATTTTTTGAGCGCTTGGGAGCTGTCTGTAAAAGCGCAAAACCACAAACTTCAGCCAGATTTTTCTTGTGATTTTAAAGGATCGTGCACAGTAAGATCGCAGGACTATATATATCAGAGTCATTTTACGAGTTCTGATTCTCCTTTGTATGTGTATTTTACCTTTTCCTTGCAGTTTATTATGTTCCTAAGGTCCTGCTTTCTTTAGTTCAATTTCCTTTGCTTATTATTATTAGGTGTTTTCCTCATTAGTTAATTCTTTTGTGGTTTATTCTAAAGTACTTTGTTCATCTAGAGCTATATTCTGTTAGGTCCATGTTGGATATTTTCCCTAGATTTTCTTGTATTTGTTTTTTTGCCCTGATCTTTCTAATTACTCTTCTTCCTTCTGCTGCTCTACCTTCTCTCTGCCACAGCTGCTACTCATTCCATTGGATTGGCTTTTCTGGTTTGCTTGCCATTTCTCCAACCTTTCCTCAGTGTATATGAGCTCCTGTCTTCTCATTGTTCCCTGCTGGTTACTTCCTTTGCTTCCGCTCTCTGCCATATTCCTTGTTTCCATGTTTGCCTGCCTGTTTCCATGCCGGTATTTCCAGTGCTTCCTGTCTCATGCCTTTGTGCAAGACCATTTTTGTCAGTTACTTTATTTTCATCATTAAAGCACTAAGGCTACGGCCAGCTGTTTTACCATAAAATCGGCTTCACCACATTTAGATTTCAGATATCTGAAATAGATTTTTGTCTATGCATAATAATTAATTAAGATATCTCTAATTATATTTTGACTAGGCAAAATGCCAATTTCAGATATCTCTACATTCCGACTAGTAAAAATGATGTCAGAT
Organism: Crenichthys baileyi; assembly: GCA_036173005.1. Classification (NCBI taxonomy): domain Eukaryota; kingdom Metazoa; phylum Chordata; class Actinopteri; order Cyprinodontiformes; family Goodeidae; genus Crenichthys; species Crenichthys baileyi. Next base: position 20,612 of record JAHHUM010001064.1, on the reverse strand, counting down.
TTCAATACAAGATATCTGCAAGAAATTGCTGACTATCTGAAAAATATAGTTCAGATTTATAATAGGTAGCCTCATGCAGTTTGTAAATTTTAATGATTTTGAACAGGTGATTCACACTTTTATTAGCTCCCAGCTTGACTACAGTAAATCTGTGTATGTTGCTGTTAGCCAGGCTAGCCTCTCACAACTGCAGCAGGTTCATAACGCTGCAGCTTATCAAATAACACAAACAAAGAAGCAGGAACATATCTTCCTAGTCCTCGCTTCCCTTCAGTGGCACCCTGTTTGTTTTAGAATCTATTTTAAAGTTTTATTGCTGACCTATAAGGCCCTGAATGGCCAGGCTTCTGTATATTTGCCTGATTTCCAGCAGCCTTATGTGCCCTCTAGATCCCGTTGAGCTAATTTTCATCTGTCTGTAGTTGTCCCAAGGTCCAGGTTGGCTCATAGAGGTGATCGGGCCGTTTCAGTTCTAGCACCTAAATTGTGGAACCAGCTCCCCCTTCATATTACACAGGCTTCACCTCTTGATGTTTTTAAATCACTTCTTAAAACACATTTGAACTCACTGGTTTTAATACAGTGTGAGAGACTCGTCCTTTTCTTATGTTTCTATTTCTGTCTTACACTGTTTCTGTATTTTATTTTACGTTTGAATTACTGTTACTTGTAGGTTTTTGCGTGCAGCGCTTTGGCCAGCGGCAGTTGTTCTTAAATGTGCTATATAAATGAATTACAGATATCATGCTTTTTGTTCTGACTAGTCCAATTAAAGATATCTTAAATTACCTCATTATTCAAGATGTCTTAAATGTATTTTTAGCTAGCTGAAACTGAGATTCGAATGGTGAACATTTAATCGAAGATATTTTGAAATCTTTTTTTTTTTTTTTCTTTTTACCGTGTCCTGTCCAGCAGAGTAGCGCTCAGAATTGTTGTCTGAGTGCCAAGAAATTGCCCAACAGATTTACTTTCACAAGCGGAGCATCACAGCTATTGTTTTAAGGCTCTGCTTGATATTTATAAAAGAAACTTTATTATAAACTTCTTTGGGAATATTTCAATTGTTACGGACACGGAGACTGAAATGAAAAGGAAAACAGAAGCTTGACAAAGAAAGAGATGGGGCAAAACGGAAAAAGGGGAAAAAAGGAGGAGAGAGTGGAGGAGAAAAAGAAGGATGAATAGAATAAAAGATTACACCCTGCTTGCTTATACACAAAATAACACATGGTATTTATGAATGTAAAATGTACTTAGTGAGAAGTGCAGCTCAATATAGATCATCTGTGTATCTATCAACACCTGTGTGGATGCGCTTTGTATACAAGGTTTCTCCCCAGAAATATGCAATAGCGAGTGTGAGGACCCACCGACCTGCCCCGTGGTCCCCGGGCGGACACTGAGGAGATCCGAGCAGCAGACATCCAAAGGCCCCCCTAAGCACATGAACCCCAGTAGAACCACCGCCGGGACTACCGCAACCCCCCCAGAGAAGAGCAGTGGAGAGTCCCAGGGGAGCCACCCAGCAGCGACAGTGCAGAAGCCCCAGGGAACCGCAGCGACGAGCCCACAGGCCCCGCCGGCAGCCGTCCACTCCCGAGCAGATCCAGCCATGGACCCAGAGACCCAAGACCCCGGGACACGCCACCCCCAAGACAGAGGCCCGACAGAGCCCAGGGGTCCAGGCCCCGGCAGGCAGCCACCGGGAGTGAGCCAGCACACACCTAAGCCCCGGACACCGAGAACCACAAGTACACCAGCGGGCAGAGACTCCAACCTCCGGCAGGCAGGGTGCCGGGGAGGAAATAGGCCCCCCATAATATGTTGGGGCCTAAGCTGATCCAGGAGAGGGAGCAGTCCAAGACCCAACCTGTCACAAAAAAAACAGGCACTCACAGTCACAGTCACCCACTCCCACCCTCATCCACACACATAAAATCACTTGCTCACAACGTAAAGACAAACAACAATGGACGTCCTACACTCACTCACACTCCCCATGCATACTCTATACTCCAAGGTCCGGGCGCTGGCAGCCCCTAGGGGCAACCAGCCCCCGGACCAAGGAGGTGGTCCCCTTCCCTCCCGGGGCAGAGACAGGCAGATAGGCCCAGACCCGGGCGGTCTCGGCCCGGCCCCCGCCCAGAACCCAGTCCCCACCAACCCCCCATCCACCTCCGGAGAGGGGGCTATGTACAAAAGAGGGGTCCACATGGGCCAAACCAGCCCGCCAACCAGAGCCGCCCCAGGACGGAGCAGTCCCGACCCCCAACGAGCTCCGATCCCGACCCCATGAGTCTCCCACCCCCAGTGAACCCCAACATGAACCTCGCCACAGGGCCACCCCCAACAGGGACACCGATATCGAACACATGTCCCCGAACCCAAACGCCACGAATCCCCCCCCCCCACAGGGGCACACCCCCACAGGTGAACTCTATAGCCGAGAGGCCGATGAGGTCACACCCACCCAGCACAAGCTCTACATACACCCCCGCTCTGAGCACCCCCGCCGCACCCCGCTCCCCCACCACACAGTGCGCCGCAACGGCAAGGCAAGGGCCCCGCGCAACACCACCCCCGCCCACTGGCGCAACAGGGCAGACCCCGCCGAGCACCGCACCCACAACAGGACCCCCGACCCCGCAGCATGACGGGACAGACTCACCCACCCGATCCCCGGGGTCAGTGTCCCCACCACGCCCCCACAATGCCCCACTCAGCCACAAAAAAAAAAAACATTCCTGCCACTGCAACTGCCCAGGGAGAAACACTATCCAGCTCAGCTCCACCATCGCCACCCAGCCGATCCAAATGCCGGCGACCCCATATCCCAGAAGTGGATACAACCCCTCCACCCCACCGGCTGCAGCCCCTCCACGACACCCCCCCACCCACCTTTTGAAATCTAATAATGACTTGGCAAAACTAAGAGATATTTAGAACTGTATTTCAAAATTTCTTTTAAGATATCTCCAAATAAATTCAAATCAAACATTTTTTATCTAGTTGGCCTTTGTGATTCAGATATCTTGAATTATTATTCTGACTAGTCAAACTGTCACATTTTGGTGGCAACTTTATAAGGTATCACAGCCTTACTTGCTAGTCAGTGGTCTGCAAAGTCAGGGGGGTTTGGTAAGGCAGGCTGTTTTAATATAAAATCGGCTTCATCTGACTATGTGCAATTGCATTCTGGATATTTACAAATGAGTTTTGACTAGTCACAACTACATTTTCACTATCAGGAATGGCAATTTAGAATATGTGCATTTAAATTCTGATCAGTAATAAGAACAATTCAAGATATATTCAATCACATTTTGACGGATTGAAATGCCTTTAAAGATATCTCAAATGACATCACTAGATTCGTCATTAGAAGGGTCAAACATCCATAATTACAATTCAAGATATCTCAAACTCAATTTTGAGAAGTCAAAATTACAGTTTTCGATATCTGAATTAAAGAAATTACGTGTAAGACCCTCTATGCCCTTCACTAAATCCTGCAGCATCTGGACTCCCCAGGAATGTATGCCAGGATCCTGTTTATGGACTTCAACTCTGCTTTCAATGCCATCATCCATGCCCTGCCCCAGAACAAGCTCTGCCACCTGAGTGTGCCTGACTCCACCTGTAGGTGGTCCCAGGACCATCAGTACCGGTTCCCCTCAAGGCTGTGTTCTTTTCCCTCTGCTCTTCTTCCTGTACACCAACAGCTGCACCTCCAGTCGCCAGTCCATCAAGCTCCTGAAGTTTGCGGATGACACCACTCTCATTGGGCTAATCTCTGGGGGGATGGATGAGTCTGCGCACAGGATGGAGATTGACCATCTGGTGTCCTGGTGCAGCCAGAACAGTGTGGAGCTCAACGCTCTGAAAACAGTAGAGATGATCATGGACTTCAGAAGGAGCACAGCCCCACCCACCCCCATCATCCTGTGTGACTCTCCAGTCACCACTGTGGACTCCTTTCATTTCCTAGGTACCATCATCGCTCAGGATCTCAAGTGGGAGCTGAACATCACCTCCCTCACCAAAAAGGTTCAGCAGAGAATGTACTTCCTGCGGCAGTAGAAGAAGTTCAAAGACAGTGATGGTGGACTTCTACTCTGTCATTACTGAGTCCATCCTCACCTCCTCCATCACCATCTGGTACGCTGCTGCCACCATCAGGCACAAGGGCAGGCTGCAGCGTATCATTCGCTCTGCAGAGAGGGTGATTTGCTGCAATTTTCCTTCTCTTCATGAACTCGATGCCTCCAGGACTCGGAGGCGAGCAGGGAAGATCACAGCTGACCCCTCCCACTTTGGACACAAACTGTATCAGACTCTCCCCTCTGGCAGGAGGCTGTGGTCCATCAGGACCAAAACCTCTTGCCACAAAAACAGCTTCTTCAAGGCCCTGGTCCCCCACTGACATTTCTCAGCCCATGTAAATACTACTTCATTTAATTCTATATTGTTGTTATTTTATATTTTTAATATTTGCCACAGTGCTCTATTTTTCTCATATCATTCCTACACAACTTGGTTTTGTTTTTACATATTTCAAAATGTATTTATGTCAGCTGTATGTTTGTCTATGTGTAGCACCTTACCACCAAAGGAAATTCCTCGTACGTGTGACACGCTACTTGGCAATGAAGTTCTTTCTGATTTTGATTCTGATTCTAGTGCTGCCACTGAGCTATCCAAACTGTTGCCTGCTGAATTTTGGATGGCTGCAATGGTGCTGGCTGTTTTCGAAAAAAATATCAGAAAATTCCACAGTATTGAAAAAGCTCAACAGTATTGGGTGTACGGAGAACGCACACTTCTTATACATGAACACTGCTTAAGAAACATACTTTCTCCCAACACATTATATCTTTCTGTGACTGCCGTATATTGTGACTCAAGCAGGCACTGTTGCTTTTTCATTCCATTTCATTTAATACTTTTTTACACACAGTTAAAACCCACTGGCTCAAACTGGGTAAAGACAGCAGAACTAGTAAAGAAGGTACAAGGATCATGTGAAGGCAAGCAGATCAGGGATCAAAGTTGTTTTATCTTGTTGAAAAACTGCAAGAATCTTTCACAGGTTTCTGATAAGCTATCAATATAGGAAGCTGGAGGAGTATTTAGAACAAAGTCAATGACTGAAAAAACAACCAGAGGAATCTAAAACTTTTCCTTGACAACCACTGTGAAAGGTTAATTTAATTGGACAAAACATTTACAGGGTAAGAAAAATACTCTTGGTCCTGAACCACATCTTCTTTTCGTTTAGACATCAGTGTGAAGAATCTGATATCACCACTCACCTGTGCTGCTTTGGATGGTCCTGACAGTCGTGGCAGTTGTGCGTGGTGGTGAGGATGGAAGTAGCAGCAGAGGTCTTCCTCCTGGTCCCTCCTCTTCAGAGGCACATCCCTGGTCGATTGCTCTTACATAACTGGGGCTACGCATACGAAAGCATCCTGGCATAGGCAGGGTGCCCATGGTGTCCAAGCTATCCATTCCTGCGTCCATAGCTTGTGATTGCATCTCACTATACACCTGCTCACATACTTGCTCAATCTGCCCATTCACTTCGACTTCACTCAGCTAAAGAAAAGAGAATACGTGCCAGAGAAGAGCAGACACATGATTAAGAACCAAAAGGGGGGACAATGAGTGAACCTACACTATTATGTTATGGACAATATTAAGTTATATGTTATTATATACATGTAATTGTTGCTATCCCCCACAGAAAGGTTTCTATAAAATGATGCTGCAACTAACAGATAAGATATTTTCTTTTAAATAAACTGTGTAATAAAAAACATAATCTCTTTTCAATAAATTAAACTCTGGCAAAAGAACCTGGGTTATGCTGAATGCCATACCTTTACTCTCAGCAGTCCATGTGTTAATGGTAGGGAAATCCCAGGTATTGGCTCAGGCTCCATATAACAATGATTCTAAATTATTGATATAGGAGGTCCCTGACAAAACCCAGATCCTGATACCTACTGTAGCACTGCTGTCTGTGATCATGTCTGTCACACCTCCAGCAAGACGTGCTGTCGGATCTTGCATGCCCAGCTTTGAATTACCAGACCCTGTTTCCATGTAAATACTTTACAAAACCGTATGATAGTTCCTTCTCATTATCGTATTGATCAAATCTGGGTTTTCGGAAGTCAGTGTCACCCTTTATAGTCATGCTCACAGTGAGAGACAAAAAGCTGCCGGGGCTCACTGTGCGACTATGTCATTTGACCCAGCTGACCTCACATGTACACAGACAGCTATCAAAGGTTAGACATTAGTCATTACATCTGACAACTTTCAAAACAAAGCATTAGATTACTGAAGCAGGAAAATAACTTGTTCAATAAACTTTGTCCCCACATGATTAACTGCAATATATTACAAGCAAAATGATCGGTGAAGTATGTTGGGTAAACTTACTTTAAGGTACAAAGTGCTAAGCTACTAATGTTAGCATACTACTTTAGCAAACTTATCTGGAGCTAGTTTATTAAAGACTGTAGCTATATGTAGAGTAAGATATTGTTGAAACTAATGACAAAGCTATGTGCATTGTAGGTGACAAATTGTCAGAACATTCTAGTAGCTTTTGAACTTGGCACAGAGTTAATGTGTTGGGAACAAAAACTCCTGATCCCATCATTTCTAGTTAAAGAACAGGGCAAAGTAAGATGTGATTAAATCAAATCAACCAGAAATCTATAACACAACTAACATTTTAAAATTCAGAGAGATACTAAAAATGATATCAAACTTATTGGCTGTAGTCAAGCTATGTGTGTACACAATAATGTGACTGGTTTGAAAGTGTCAAGATTACAGATGCTTGGAAACCAACCTGACTGATGGTGCTCATGGCTCTCATGTAGCTTTCATTGCGTGACCTGTACTGGGGTGAAGACAGCAGTGACTTGGGATCAAGAAGGGTTTTAGGGTCCAGTGTATCCAGGCTTCTGTTGATTGAAACCTCACTCACAGCACGTAAGTAACTGTGACTCCTGATCTGCAGTTTGGGGGAGTGCTCTGTGGAAATCCTGAAAAAGGGACAACACCAGGTTATCTCGGAAACTTCTTCACCTACAATACCAGCATCATTGCTTCACAGACTACACTACTCATATAGTACAATAATTTTAAAAATGCATGTTTACTGCATAAACATCTGCTAAAATAAAATAATAAAAAAAGATAACTGAAATGTAATAAAAATAATTAAAAACAAGAGATTTACTCAATAATTGATCAGATATATATTTCTGTTAATCTTTAACTACTCTATTTTGTCTCTTTGAAATCATGTCTTTTTTTAATTGAAATTCCTAATTTTCAATCAGACTTTTTTTCTTTAACTCTATATTTTCCTTTGTTTATTTAATACAGGTGATTTTTTTTCTTTTTTCTTTTTCCTAAAAAATGAAAAAACGGACGGGGGGAACGGAGACAGAGGGTGTGGTCTTTGGAACAGTGCACCGCCTCAGCTTCTCTCCTATTGGCTGCGGTCAAGCCTCTTGGAAGTAGGTGCTGAGTCTCATTATGGCTGAAGGACATCACAGGCTCCCTGCTTTACCTTGAGTAAACCCCAGGGTGTCCCCTGCAGTTTCCTTACAAGGCAATCACGTCAGCAGATGATGCAGTGACCTCGAAACTACATCTTATCCTAAATGTGGAGATGATAGTAGACTTCCAGAAAACACCCCCAACTATCACTCCCCTCACCATCCTCAACAACACATTGTCTAATGTGGCTCACTTCAGATTCTTGGGTCCCCCCTTTCATGGTCCTGATACATAGACACTGTTCAGAAGCAGGCCCAGCAGGGTCTGTACTTCCTGCAGCAACTTTAGAAATACAAGCCGTCACAGGAGCCACTGGTCATATTCTACACAGGTATCATTTAGTCTGTACTGTCTTTTTTATCGCTGTATGGTTTGGCTCTGCCACAAAACAGGACAGAAACACGTCTGCAGAAAGGATTACCGGGGCTGACCTTCCCTCCATCCAGGATCAGTAAACAGTGCACTAATATCTCTGCAGAAACCACACATTCTGGATACCATCTGTTAAGACATTTACCTTCGAGTTGGTGTTACAGAGCACTATTCGCAAAAACAATTCACCATAGAGACAGGCAGTCTCTCTAATGGACACAATGAATACCATGCAACCTGAGAAACAAAAGAAACACACATTTACACTACTCTAAACTGCCCTTTTTAAAATAATGGGTGGACATACACACATACACACTTAAATGTGTGTGTGTATATAAATAAAGAGAAATCTAAATGTAATCAATATTTATTATTATTATTATTATTATTATTATTATTATTATTATTATATTTAAATGTGCGTGTATACATATACACTCGTACTCGTACATGTCATCTTCCGCTTCATCGGGTCGTGGGGGCAGCGGACTCAGTAGAGACAATCAGACGTCCCTCTCCCCAGACACCTCCTCCAGCTCCTCCAGGGAGCAGCCCAAGGCGTTACCAGGCCAGCCGAGAGACATAGTCCCTCCAGCGTGTCCTGGGCCGTCCCCTGGGCCTCCTTCCGGTGGGACGTGCGTGTAACACCTGCAGAGGAAGGCGTCCAGGAGTCACCCGCTATAGATGCCTGAACCACCTCAACTGGCTCCTCTCGATGTGGAGGAGCAGGGGCTCTACACCGAGCTCCTCACCCTATCTCTAAGGGAGTGCCCAGCCACCCTATGGAGGAAGCTCATTTCAGCCGCTTGTATCCGGCATCTCAAAGTTCATGCCCATAGTTGAGGGTAGGAACATAGATCGACTGGTAAATTGAGTTTCTGTTCTAAAAACCCTCTTCTTTGGAGAAATCAAAACCTTTCACATAAGGGTTGCTTGTAATGTTCTCACATCCTATAGAACCCCTCATATGTTCATATATATGCAGTCATGTTCAATATGCGTTTCGATGAGGCTCATTTATCAGATTAAAAGTACCTTTTGAAAATAACAACCTATAAGCAGTTATTAAACATGCTTTTCATTTATTCCATGTCTGTATTCGATAAGTGTTTTTTGGTCTGATGTAATATTCAAACCTTAATTGTGACAGAAGATCATAATGATTAACAGAAAATAACAGAAATAAAGGCTTGAAGACATTAGCCTGTGTGTAATTAATCTATATGTAGGTACATCAAACAGAATATTGTTAAACTAATATTTTTTGTCACTCATTTCAGACAGTGAAATTCACATAGATTTATGACAGAGTGAAATGTTTCAAGCCGGATTTCTTGTAATTTTGATGATTATAGCTTACAGATAAAAACCCAAAAGTCAGTTTCTCAGAAAAATAGACTATTTGATGAGACCAATAAAAATGATATTTTAAACAGAAATGTCAGGTTGCTACAAAGAGTATGTTCACTTCTATGCACCCAATACTTGGTTGGGGCCCTTTTGCATAAATAATTGCATTAATGCAGCATAGCATAGAGGCGGTCAGTCTGTGGTTCTGCTGAGGTGTAATGGAAGCCCAGATTGTTTAGATAGCTGCCTTCAGGTCATCTGCATTGTTGGGTCTGGTTTCTCTCATCTTCTTTTTGACAACACTCAATAGAGTCTCTATGGGGTTCAGGTCAGGCTAGGTTGCTGGTCAATCAAGTGCAGTAACACCATGGTCTTTGAGCCAGGGTTTGGTACCTTTAATAGTGTCAGCAAGTACCAAGTCCTGCTGCTTATTATACAATAAGCAACTTCAAAAAGCTTGTCAGCAGAAGGAAGCATGAAGTGCTCTAAAATGTCCTGGTAGATGGCTGCTCTGACTTTCGACTTCTGAAAACTCAGTGGATCAACACCAACAGATGACGTTATCACTGACTCGATAGCATTTTAAAGTCCTCTGTTTGAAGGGGTTTTGTATATTTGTAAAAAAAAAAAAATACAAATTTTGGGCCCCCCCCATTGGGAACAGTTCATATGAGCCTTTAAATTTTAACCTTGAATAAAGGTTTTATCTCTGTTTAAACAAGCTCTATTGTCTCGCTGTCTCTCCATTGTGCAGTTCTATTCTAGGCCCCCGTCTGCTAACTGCTACCATTTCCTGCTGGGCAGCGTAAAGTCGTGATGAATATGATGGAAAGTGACGTCAAAGTCACATCTAATCCGCCTTGGTCGCTCCCACTGGGGTCACATTCCAAAGGTCAGTCGGAATCAGGACCACATATGAATGAGGCTCAAATGTGACTTGAATAAGTCGGATATGGACCAGATATGGGCCAGCTCTGAAAGTTCCAACTTGCTTTAAACAGCCTGACCTGATCACTTGACCCCAAACAAATCAGATTAGGGCCACATGTGCCCGCAGTGTGAACGGACCCTTAGACCAAACCTGGTATGACCCTGTAAGGTGACCAACCATCCTATGCGGTCAAATGATTACATCATCAAAGCCATGCCCCTGAGAACAGGAGGTCACCTTTTTGCCTTTGCCAGGCCCCAAACTGCACACAACTTTAAACCCAAAAATTGTTCCCCCCCCCCCCCCCCCCCGTGAAATTTTTGTTCTTTAACCTTGTCACTAAAATATTTTAGCCACGCCCCCAAATGTGAGTTGGGTAGAACTCTGTATCACTGGTAGAACTCCTGATACCAAGAAAAAAAGTCTCTTGTGCGTATGTCCTAAAACGCCCAGGAAGTCAGCCATTTTGGGTCAAAGGGTAATTTTGGCCCGTTTTTCACTTTTACTCACCTCGAACTTTAACGACCTCCTCCTTTTAAAACCTTTTCAGCTTAAAATTTGGCCCTTATCCCAGGAAAGGGCCAGGGGAGGATTATTAATAAAAAATTTGGTTTTAGAGCATGTTTAGGGACGTGGCCAGGGCACAAACGTTCGCACCCAAAGTTAAAATAAGCATCTTTCCCAAAAAAGGTCACATTCCCCACCAACCCTATGGGGGTCATATCTGCCCACTCATCTAATCCCCCCCCCCTCTGCCCCCAGGAAGCCCATATTTTTTACGGGGAAAAGGGGGCCAATTTTGGCTGTTAAAGTAAAACACCCTTCAAACTGTTTTAAGGTGACGGATAGCCAGTGGGTCTAACCTCATTTGAAACACGGTCCTTTTCAGAAGAATTTTTTGTCGGGGAGTCCCAAAAAAGAACCAAACAGATTTACTTTTGATGGACCCATTAGGGGCAAATTTGCTCTGCTTGATATTTATAACAGAAATTTTATTAGGAACTGTTTTGGGATTTTTTCCCCGTTTTTTAGGAAACACGGAACGGAAACAAAAAGGAAAAATATAAAAAACCAAAAAAGAGAAAAGGGGTTTTTGGGGAAAAAAAGGGAGAGAAGGAAAAAAGAATGAAGGATGAAGAGATCACAAGATAACACCCTGCCTGCCTCTGGACCTGCAGAAACATATATGATAACAGCTTTGTTACCAAAAACTGCACAGTACCAAAGGGAATGCAAGATGTTTTTGGGTGGAAAACTGCAGCCAAAATAGAAAATTTGGTATCTGTTAACCCCCTGAACTAAACCCCTGTAATTTTTGGTGTGACCACACTTGTGTATAAAAAAAAAATTAATAATATGCAATAGCAATTTGGGAAAATCCAAAACCCCCCCCAAAGCACAGGAACCCCGGGCAAAATCCCTGGGGTGATGTGCTCACGGGAGCGGGTGTGGGTGAGCAAGCGAGCAGCAGAGTTTTTAATGTGCTGGACTTTGGATGATGAACCATAAAGAATACTGTTACAGTAACCCGATTTTGGAAAAAAAAAAAGGTATTGTGGGGAAATTTCAGCAGCGAAGGGGGGTTTTAATGGGCGTGCCCCGGAGCAATTTTCCCTTTAGAGGGAAAAAAGGGCCAGTTTTGTGATGTTTTTTAAAGGTGGGTTAAAAGGACCGGTTCCCTGTGGGAAAAAACTCCACGGTTGCGCATGTGAGGGGAAAGGGAAAGAAAAGGGTTTTTGTAAAATGGTGAGACTGAACGGGATGATGAGGGTTGTTAAACTTGTCCCAGTTGATTTTGGAGGAAAGTTTTAGCCCATCCATGATTTTTCTCTATGAGGCAGCTGGTCAGGGTGGGAATTTCCGGGTTCCAGTTGTGATGGTTTGGGGGAGATGTAGGGGGTTGGACACATCAGAAAGCGGGAAAAGTGAAACCGGGGCTGCGGATGATGGAAAAAGGGGGAAAGCATGTACGGGTTTGAAATTAGGGGGCCAAGCCCAAAACCCGGGAAAAGGAGCCGGGTGAAAAAAGGACAGTGGGGGGAGGTGCATTTTTTGATGCTAAAATGAATTTTTTCCTGTTTGTGAAATGACGGGTAGCCGGAGGGGGGCGGTCCCAGTGGTTGGGGGAGGATTCAAAGGAAAAAGGGAAGGGGAGGGTTTAAATGGTGCGAAGGCTGTGGTGAGGTCTAAAAAAAGGGGAATGCTGAGATGACCAGAATCTAAGGAAAGGAGAAGATCACTGGTGACTTTGAGGAGAGCAGTTTCTGTGCTTTGACCTGAACGGAAGCCAGACTGAAATGGTTCATACAAGTCATTGGAAGTAAGGTGGGTTTTGAGTTGATTGGCTACAGACAGAAAGGGGAGGTTGGAAATGGGGCGGAAGTTGCTCATATTGGGTTTAGTACAGGCTGTTTGAGGACAGGGGTCATGGCAGCCAGTTTGAGAGGTTGGGGGACTGAACCAGAGCTAAGGGAGGAGTGGATGATGTCAGTGATAAGTGGGGAAATGACAGAGAGACAGTTTTTTACAAACTTGGATGGGATTTGGTCCAGAGCACAAGTGGAGCTTCGAATGCCTGCAATGAGTTTGGACAACCGCACTGCAGTCACGGAAGAGAACTGTGATAAAGGCAGAGTGCTGGAAAGTGGAGAATCACATCGGAAGGTTAAGACGATAGTAGTAGTAGTCAAATTACTGTAAATGGTGTCTATTTTGTTTTGGAAAAATGAAAGAAAGGCATTGCACTTATTTACTGTGAAGGAGTTGGAGATGTTAACACTGGGTTTAAGGAGTTTATTTACTGTGGAGAAAAGAGCCTTGGGGTTAGATGAGCCAGGTGGTCTGAGATGTTGAGGCTGAAGCTCGAGACCTGATGTATTGAGAGGCTAGAGCAGCAGACAAGATACAGGGCGTGACCATGAGAGTGAGTTAGGAAGTTAATATGTTAATGTGTGAAATTGAGACAGTGTAGTAGATCCAGGAACTCAGTAGCAGGTTTGTGTCGTCAATGTGGAAATCAAAACCACCTAAGAGAAGGACTGAAGGTGAGATGGCACATTATTGGGTCAGAAAGTCAGAGAAATTGGAGAGAATTGAGGGGTTTGTCTTAGGGGGTCGACAAATGACTGCAATGAGGAGTGTGACCAGACAGCTTAAAAGTTCAAATGAAGGAACGTCAGGAATGAAGATGGAGGTCGTTTTAAAGTCCTTTCTATGTACAGCTGCAACACCACCTCCACGCCCCTCTGGGCGAGCTTTCTCAATGAATGTGAAGCCGGGAGGTGTGGTCTGATTTAGTAAGAAATAATCCAGGGGTTTGTGCCATGTTTCAGTGAGACAGAGGAAAACAAGATTAGTATCCATTATAAATTCATTAAGAATGAGGCCCTTATTCTTGAGGGAACGAGTATAGAGCAGAGCCAGTTTCAGATGGTGTTGCTCTGTGATGGGCTCTGAGGACCAGGGAAGTGGGCAGAGATTGGACAGATTCACATGTTGCTCATCCATGTAGTGGATGGCTGTAGCAGGTACCTGGGCCTGGTGGTGGATGGCTGTAGCAGGTAGCTGGATGTAGCAGGTGAAGTCTGGATGCAGTTTCGAACCAGCTGAAGACGAGGCCTTCTGACAGAATCTTTGATATGCTACACTGTAGCCAGAGCTGCCCTGGGGCAAAGTAACAGAAGTGGGTGTGCCATACAATCGGCACTGTCCTGGATTGAACCATCTGATTACAAGCTAGCACCACTGGTCAACCTCCTTTCTTTTGGCTGCTCATCTTCAAATCTCTGTCTGTTTGTATTATCTCAAAGCCAAGTTAAGAGATATTTGAGTGAGGGATGTGCTCCTGCAGCCACATCTCGGTGAAAACCATGCCTCTCTGATAATGGGACCTTGTCAACATTTCAAGCTCGTCCATCTTCTATGCGAAAGATCTCATGGTATGAATAAGTGAGAAGACAGTTTAAATGTCCTCCTTCTCTCACCATGTATTGTTTCTACTTATTTTTAACACATCATGGAATTTAGGTCATATTTTCAGTCCCATTTTAGCTTTTGAAATGTTAAAAAGCTGCTCAAACTTGTAAACAATTCTCTTGTCATTATGGTAACTCAAAAGAGATGGAACAAAGCATCAAAGAAATCTTTCGAGCAGCACAACATCCAAACTGGACTGAATATCATTCAAAAAAGTAATATTTTTCTTTAGAAAGTGAGGAAGAAAGATTTCATCATTCAAAAGCAAATTGTTTATAATTTAACAGAGCGAGTGCAACAAGCAGTCAGTGCATGACACTATTCTACAAAAAAATGATGTGCAAATAAATTTTTGGCGTTTACGGAAAGTGTTTTTTCAGATTTTTGGTTGTTATTTTTTCCTGACTTTTCACTGTATTCTATATACTCATTCATTGCAGCTTTCAGTTCACTTGCTAGTCAATCCACAATGGATTTGACAGCCTTCAGGAGTGCTGTTGGCCATCTCTGATATTCTCTCTTGCTCTCCATGTGTAGAGTAGAGTCTTTTACAACCTTTAAAGCCCTTAGATCCCACATACCGTCATGTCTGATCAAACTTGTGGAAATCTTGCATTGGTTGATTTTATCCTCATTCTTTATGTAGAGTGTCCTTGCATTCATTTCAATGGCACCAATAGTTAAAATGTATTATATGTAGAAATGTTGTTCCAATTTATAGAAAAGAAAGTTCATCGTAAATGATCTATCAGGGCAAACAACAAAAATAAAGCAAACAAAATAAATCTTACTGTAGAGTGGTCATCTCTGTCAATGATGGTTGTGTGGCTTTCAGGTAGCTGGCCCGACGTGCCTGCATCTTCGGTGAAGGTTTGGGACTTCCATCAGAGTCTCCGCTGTCATCATCAGCCATGGCTTTGACATAGCTGCCACTCCTCATCCTCCGACAGGGGATGTCATCTTCTTTCCCCAGAGGAGAAAAACCACTCCACTCATCTTGAGGCACCTGATAGCAAGGAAAATGCATAAAAGTGTTTTCAAGATGATGTTATCCTCTGCTCTCTGACTCCCAGCCACCAAACTGGCTAACTAAACTGTTCATGTTGTACATCAAAATGCAGGCAATCCTTTCGTATTAAGGGCAAAACAATTAAGAAAATAATCTAACATCTAAAAACCTGATCTAATCAAATTTTCCTTCATCCTTGATTCTCTCACAGACACATCATTACACAGTGTCTGCACTGCAGGGAGATTGCTGGCTAATTAGCGTAGAACAGTATGTGCAGGGGTCGTTTTGAAATTTCTCTCTGGCTAATTCAAACATCTGCTTCAGCGAAGTTCATTTTGTTCTCTGTGAAATATGCATACTTCTTCATAAGCACTGCTTAGTATGTGGTGGATAAATCTGTACTCAAATGTAAGTGACCTTTTTTCTTGCCTATTTTTCCTCAAGGCTTTTTGATTAAAAATTTTTGGGTTTTATTATAAAATATTTTAAAATATATTTTATATATATATAATATATAAAAAATGTTTATTTATAATATTATATGTAATAGGTAAAAAGATAATTCATCCAGATGTCTGCTTCTCTTTTATGCTGTGTAGACAAAATTAACCTTTAAAACATTTTTCTGAGGGGATTAGGAAAAGAAAAGATTTGATTCTTGATAGCAGGTGAACAGATCTGTTGGCTAAAAATCTACACTCCCCCTCGCCCTTGTGTGACGTCAAAGAGACACAAATGAGCAGTTTGGCTATAAAAAGAGAAAGGACCAGCTGCAGTATTATCAGCAGTGCCTCTCACCCACGCACTGGCTTTATATCCACAGTGGCTTGACACTCAGTCTACTGTATTGCTGAGAAACAGGGCTGCTGTTTATAGCTCTCTACAGCAATATATGAGATTCTGTTCGTATTTTCTATGTATGTTCTTCTGCATTGTGGAAAAATTACCTGTACATAGGATATTAACACTGAGTTGATTTGTAGTGTGTTCTAACCATCAGCTGTGGGATATAAGCAACAGAACACTGACGGTTCCCTTGACAACACTGTTTTGATGGTCTAATGTAGCAGCATTTAAAGTAAATGAAAACGCAGCCGGGAGCTTCACACCTTAGATGCAGAAAATAATTTGTAGAAGACATAATAAAGAATATAGGACAGTGGGCACTGGTGCGTACCTTGCAGGTAATAACTGCCATGATTTTGTCTATAATAGAGATCAATGTGAATTAAGAAAAATAATCCTAACTGTGACAATTCTGTTAAAAATAGCAAAAATATTACAAGTACTAAAATACAATGACAGCTAAATGTCCTGCACTAGGCTTCTGTCAAGATCCCCATGTCCTAGGGTAAAACAAGCCGATGCCACAGCTTTAGTAAAATGAAATGTTCTTGTTCTTCTTTCAGTCACTCTTCCAGTCTCTCAATTTAATTTCTTGATGCCTCACTCTGTGTAAGTCTCAGAATATATCATTGCATAAATGCTAGTCAATAATATAAAGCAGAACAGTGGAACACATTAAAAAATTAAAGTAGCACAGTCATTCCTGAAGACAGTCAGTCAGTCCATCTTTAGCAATAGCCAGTCATACTACAGCAATCAGTTCTGAAGCAACTAAGGCTTAGAGTTGATAAAACGAAGATTAAATTTGGTTGGACTAGCAGGAGCCATGCAAATGTTTCTGACTGAGTGACCTCATGATGAAGTACTAAGATTGTTAGTTTTGATCAGGGTCGGATTTGGAGACATTGCGTGATTTAAAGTATTGTGTGTTTTGGATTTTTATAGCATGCTTTTTAAACATATAATGTTACATTAATATATTGTAGTGTGAAAAAGTATTTCCCCCTTACAGATTTCTTCCATTTTTGCTTTTTTTGTCCCACTTAAAATTTTCAGCTCATTAACAAATCTTAATATTGGATAAAGATAACCTTAATAAATGCAAACAGCAGCATTCATTAAGGGAAAACTTTCCAAACCAAACTGGCTCTCTGGGAAAAAATAATTGCCCTCTAAACCTAATAATTAGTTGTGCGACCCATAGTGGTAACAGCTGACATCAACAGTTATGTCAATGGCAATGACTCTCCATAACTTACCGTCATCTCCTTCCCAGCTTGCCGACCCGCTGAGACCAGACCCCTGCTGGATTCCGAGTCAGCCTGTACTTTCAATAAACTTGTTTAAATCTTTATTCCTGCCTACGTGATTGTGCCTGCACTAGAGTCCCCTGGTTCTGATACATTATGAAGTGATCTCTATGTATTTGCAGTTTGTTTTGCTTTCTAATTTATGCTTTAAGCATTTCCTTGTTATATTATTTAGCTCTTTCCTTGTTCAGTTATTTTCCTGTGGTCAGTATTGTTAGATGTTTTCACTAGATCATCCGAGTTTCCTGTTCATTGTGTTACTTAATTTATTCTCTTAGATCTTGATTTGTCTTCCCCTCATGTCTTGTAGTTTCTTGGTATCTCTGTTCAGCTCTATTCAGGTTTATTTGTTTTGCACTCTCAGCCACAACCATCGTGTAATCAGTAGATTTGGCTAACCTGTGCCACCTCCTTTATAAGCTGTCCATTAGTTATTGTTCCTCGACGGATTCTTTGTTCTGTTTCTGTTCCAGTGTTCCTTGCTATTTGTCTTTGCTCCTATTTTTGCCAGGCTATGGTTATGACTGTTTTCATGTCCTTGTGATCTTTTGTAAGTTTGCTTTCAGTTTTGTTTTTGTTTTTGTTTTTTCAACTCACCATGCATTTGGGACCTACATCAGAATCAGAATCAGAATCTGAATCAGAATCTGAATCAGCTTTATTGCCAAGTTTGTACATACAAACAAGGAATTTGACTCCGGTACACTTTGCTCTTTGGTTTTTGTTTTTGCACTACAGAATATACATATTTACAATGTACAATATACACATATATAAATAAAAAGGTGCATTTGCAACAACTGTATGCTGTTGTTTTGTATTTTATTGAATGTTCAACAGAGAAACAGCCTGGGGGAAGAAACTGTCTCTGTGGCGGCTGGTTTTACATCAATACCTTCCTGACAGTTTTAAGTTCAGGTAAGATTTAACAGGACCCACACTGTTCTAAAAGTTCCACCTTTGTCTCTTCAGTCCAAAGAATATTTTTCCCAAAGTCTTGAGGATCATTAGGGTTTTTTGGTAAAGGTGAGACGGGCCTTTATGATGATTTGGGTCAGCTGTAGTTCTGGCGTTGGAACTCAATCATGGAGGCCATTTTTCCCCATTTTTGCCCAGTCTATCTTTCTTATTGTTAGATCTTAAACACTGTCCTCAAGTGGAGCAACATGTCTGCAGTTGTTTACATGTTTTTCTGTGATCTCCTGGTTGAATCGTCAATAAGTTCTTGGAGTATTGGTGGTTCACCAACCAGTCCTGGGAAGGTTCACCACTGCTGCATGTTTTTTCTCCAGCTGTGGATTATGGCTCTCACTTTGGTTTACTGGCACCCAAACTCTAAGAAATGGCTCGGATGAGTTTGTTTTTCTACTGTTGTTGAATTTGTGTACAAAATGTGTTGTTTTTTCAAATCTTTCAACTATCAAATAGATTATATATTAACCATTTATATCTTCAGACTGGATAATAATAATCAGGGCTGGGTTTGCCTTGTGAAACTGAGCTTAGGTTTCTGAAAAATGTAGTTCAATCAGAGAAAAATTACAATTTAAAAAGGGGGGCAATTTCTTTTTTCACAGGTCGGTTTGGATAGCCTTTTTCCCTTAATGAATACAATCATCATTTGAAAACTGCTTTTGGTATTTATTCAGGTTATCGTTATCTACTTTAAAAATGTGTTTAATAACTCTGCTGGTGTGAAAGAAACAATTAATAATTTATTTTGTCTATACCTCACACAGGTGAGGTATAGACATAATAAAGTCTTCTGAGTTATTAAAACACCACTAACTACCGTCCCATTAGACACTAAATGATTATGAAATGTATTTGTGTATTTTATAACACTAAACCCAGGATGGTAAGAGCAGTATTACTCAGCACAACAAAAAGCTGCTAAGATAGAAGTTGTGACAAAAAGACAAGATAACTGATAGAGAGGCAAGAAGAGATTCCTTCTAAACTAGAAATGAGCTCTACAAACAGTAAACAATGTTGTTCTTCGTGAGGAAATGTCATTACCTAGCATTTAGAGAGTAAGGCTACTATTGGCTCTGCACTTACTTCTCTTTTCAACTCAAAAGAAGGGAAGAGGAGGAAGAGGAGAAGGAAGAGGATGGCTCTTCAAACCAAGAGGAAGTAAAGGAGGTGGGTTGGTGGGTGGAAGGATGCTGGGTGGATAAAAAGCTTGAGGGTGAGTTAGGTAAGTGCAGGAAAAGCAGAGGGATAAGGACTAGTAGAACCATGTACCAATGTACCTTCCGGTGTTGTGGACACACTATAACTTTACTCTAAAAGGCTTAGAGATTGTTTTCATGTAAATCCATTGTAACAGCAGCATAATTAAGTTTTAGCCCACTTAATTATTAAAGTTAGACAATTTAAGAAAAAAAACATCAAAACTGAGAAAGCATTTCAGAGACATTAGTAAAATGAAACATGAAAATCAAATTTTTTTAAAGCTTTTCCCCAAGTAGAAAAAACAACAATTTTTTTAAAACAAATTTTTTACCATAAAAAAAAAAAGAAAAAAATATATTAATCATTATTTAAATTATTAATTATTAATTTTTTTACAAAATGGTTTTTTAAATAATTTTTTATTAATAATTAATTTAATAAAAATTTAATAAAAAAGGAAACAAAGTGGACAAAAATGTAAAGTTGAAGAAAAATGATACTTAGTTTCTGAGATTTTTTTACAAATACAAATCTGTAAAATTTTTGGGATTCAAAATTTTTTCAGAATCATTTATCAGATATAAAAGGCCCTTTAAACCACCAGGAAACCCAAATGCCCCCAAAAAGGCCATTTGATTAAAAAGAGCCTGATGAGCCCTAATCTAATTTCACTGTATAAGCATCTGCTGTGTAAAGCACTTCAGTTGAGAGAAAAAAAAAGTTTTGGGGGAGGGTTTTAAAAAGGGCTTTTCAAAAACACTTCCCAGCTTTTAACATCTCACAGAGCCTGTTCAATTGTTTCTTAACATGGAAAGATGAATCAAATCAGCTTTTTAATGCCAAATTTTGTCAGACAAAAAAGGAATTTGACTCCACTCACGTCAGGACTGTGCATTTTGGTGTTGGTCTTTTTTCTTTTTTTAAGGGTCTAGATGGCGTCCCAACCCGGAGGAGAGGTACATTTTCTTCCTATTCACTAACACAGGGAGAAGGATTTAAGGGGAGGCTGCCAGAATCATTTCCGAGTGTGCCCTGATGGGATAGCTCT
>JAHHUM010001063.1:0-87578 GCA_036173005.1 Crenichthys baileyi | reverse complement strand
TTGAAAGGCAGCGGGCAGCCATGCGGTCATTAAACGGCCTAAACAGGTTGTGTATTTAGCAGCAGCTCAGTGGTGCTGATCCTAAACGCTGCTCTGGGTGACTGAGTCAGGCATAAGACATCCAACGGACCATCATGTTTCCGTTTAGATGTTTGAGGTCATTGTGTGTGTGTCATTCTGAAGAGTTTGCTAAACAAGTTTAACTGTGGCCATGGATGTGCACAAGGAGACACAGAAAGGACATTTTCGGAGTTAGCAAATACAAAATCAGTGTTTTTTATTGTGACGGCAAATTCAATTTCATGTTTTTGCTACTTTCAGTGGTTTAACACTAACGTTCATGAATTAAAATGCAAAACTAAATATCCGCTCCACGCATCTTCAGTGCTGCTTACATGTCTATCATACAAACAGAAAGTCTCCAAGGGTGGTAACTGGATATGGGGCTTGCATGAGGGGCTCCTCATACCAAATGCTTAGTATGAAAAGAATGCAAGCCATCAGGTCAAGAGGCCACGGGTCAGTCACATCATATCATAAAGTTGTGCATTCACTACATTCCCCTAACATCTGAAGTTAAAAATAATGCTACATGTTGGCTCGCGGATGTTGTACTGGTTTTTAATGAGGTATGCAGAGCAAACGTGTCACTTGATAGTCATGGAAAAGTAAATGTGTCTGCATCAATAGTGTTCAAATCAGATATGATTATGACAGAGCCAACCAGGAGTATAGGAAGATTTCCAGATGGGAAAAGCAAATTGCTTTAATGTTTTTCCTATAAAGACTGGAAGTATAGTATGTAACACATTTTTTTCTATAGGCACTAGTGGCCTTCATTTTTCAATTTTTTTTGAATGTGAGTTCACAGGAAATAGGGTGGAGAGAGGGAGGAGGACATGCAGTAAACGTCAACAGGCCAGGACTCAAACCCACGACAGCCTGCGTCGAGGACTACGGCTTTCATACATAGGTTGCCTACTTGTACCCCTGCACCCCAGACATTTTCCAACTTCCTGGAGCAGAGAGCTGTGCTTCAGCACCTAGCATTAACTTGAACCTTGTTTTTTGTTTTCCTCCTTGCCAAATGTTTGTTAGCGTCCACTTGGGTTGTCAAAAATAATCAATATTTTAGTGTAACTGACACAAAAAAGAACATTTTAAGGGTGCTAGTTTGGTCGTTTGCTGAGAACATTTTGTCTTCCCAAGCTGGCACATGGTTTTACACAGATTCTTAGCCCTCAAGCTAATTTTTTACATTTTCACCAACAAAACAGTAGGTATATAAAAAATTCCTGGAGGAACTTTTAATATAGTTTCAACTGGTAGCCAATAAAAGTACATTCTTTAGTAAAATAATCTGCCAAATAAGACTAAAACCATTAAACCGATCATAAACCCTTCAATGATTTTTAAAGCTTTTCTACATTTCTGTAGCAACAAGCTGTGCTACAGTGCTAACACTAGCTTGTAAATTAACAGAACCAACAAGAGAATTAGTTTCTGTGTTATTTTTATTTCTGTACTCCTCCATATTTCTGTGCAACAAAACTTTTTGTTTACATCTCTAGTTGTAAATAAATACAATATTCTTTGCTGCTGCATGTGTGAAAATTATTATTTTGCAACAAACAAATCATTGGGGAAAGCTATTGCTTAATTTTTTTACTGCCATATCAACAGTGTACGGTGCTGGTTTTGTTTTTCAAGAGATCACTTTAAACCAGTCTCAGTGAATGAAGTTGGCTAAATGATCTCCAAAGCAACACATCATGCCTTGATCTGAAGAGATCAACAAACAGATGAGAAACAAAGTCTGGAGCCAGTTACAAAGCCATTTCTAAGGCTTCAGAACAGTCGTGAACCTCACCAGGAGAGTCCAACCTACCTATATTACTCTAAGAACGGATTGACCACTCATCCATAAGGTCGCAAATGAACCAAGAACAACATTTAAATCACTGTAGAGTTCACTTGTCTCAGTTAAGGTCAGTTTTCACAATTGATTAGGACATACTGTAGCTTGTTCAGAGCATGGACAACTTGCTGTAACTGATGGAACCATAAATTCTGTTCTCTAGCAGAAAATCCTGAAGAAGATCATCTAGCCAGTTCATGACCTAAACCTCAGTCTCATTTGGGTTTTGCAGCAGGACAATGATTTGAAGAACACCAGCAAGTACAACTCTGAATTGTTTAAAAGAAAGAAAATAAATGTTTTGGGGGCACCTCACACTCCAGTGGTGGAGCAGGCGCAGCATATACAGTGGCTATACCCTTCGACGTGTCAAGGCTTGATTCTTGACCTCACCCACTTACTGAATGTCTTCCTCCTCTCTCTGCCCTTCTTCCCGCCAAGCTACTGATGATAAAAGGCCAGTAGCCCCCAAAAAATCTTAAAAACAGAAAGAGTTGGCAATATATGACCTTAAAAAGCTTGTTCATGCTCAGAAACCCTCCATTGTGGCTGAATTAAAACAATACTGCAAAGAAGAGTGGGCCAAAATGACTCAGATTTTCTATTTGTTGTGGTACCATTGACTGTTATCAATAAAAGCCAATAACAATGTATTTCTCTCCATTTTATGCTTTCAGACACCAATGGAACATGCATACAAACAGATGTTGTACAGTAAATGGCCACTGTGCATGTGCAAAGTGCTACCAAGTAGTAATCAAATTGATACATTGTTAAGAAAAAAGGTGCAACAAAAGGTGTAACAAAAATACATTTGCTGTTGAGAAGTTATAAAAATGGTCCAGCTATAAATGAACAGCATACTTGAAAGCAAAGAGGGTTTAAGAATGATGATGCAAACGCTGGATTTCTCCCTAACGCCTTTCCCACTCTTGTCTGCAGTAATGAGGTCAATGCATCACATTCTAAGTCAGCTTTGTCACATGTTCTCACAACATTCAATGGCTGCAAAGACATTTTCTCTTGCATGCACAGTAACGGGAAAAACCCCTGAACCTCCAAACTGAGTATAAAGTCTTTACATTACTGTGCATGTGCAAACTTTGTTAAATTTTCCAGAGAAAAATATAAGCCCACTGATAAATTATTGAATGTTGGCCCAGTTTATTTCATTTGACAAGATCTGAGAGAGACTGGTTCTTCTTCATCTCTGTAGGAGCTTCTTCATGTTCTTTGACAAAACGTCTCATCAACAAGTGCAATCCAATAAGAACAAATGGGTCAAGGAGGAATGTATTATTTACTACACAAAGTGCACATAGTGCCCCTGCCACAGGATGAACCCAAACCCATACACATTTCTGTCCTAGTTTAACAGGCAGAATATGGAAATTACAGCTGCCACATAAAGGAATTCTCTTTTGTATTAATGTCTGGGATAATAAAACATTAATACTTATCATCAAATGTGGATGCAAATTCATTTTTTCAAGTCCAATGTGTAAAAAAATGACTTTGTGTTTAAGCCTGTCAACCTCTAGTTGGTTCTTTAGTTCCACCACAGGTGCCTCAGCAATGCCACCTCTTGCAGACTTCACTTTGTTTCAGATCAACATCAGCGGAGCTAAACGGACTGCTCTCCTCTAGCAGAGACTGACCTCCATCAAGCAATGCTGAGAGTCTGAAATGGTTGCCCACTGATAATGTAGAGGCCAAAATATATCATGGCAAAGGAGAGGTTTAACTCATGGTGGGTTGGGTCTGTTGGAAACACAGACCAGCGGCAGAGAACCATGGTCAAAAAGCTTGTACGGTAGAGAACCTTTGGAGGTCCAAACGTCCGTTTTCGGGTCGTAACACTCGAAGCAATCCGAGTCTTCAATGACATCATGGCCATTGAGGATACGTCCGCCTGTGACGTAGAGCTTGTTATTGATTACTGTGGCGCTGTGGTGCATTCGTCGCTCCTTCAGATTCGCACACTTAAAAAATTTGTTGGCTTTGGTGTCGTAGGCGATCATTCTCCTGGTATACCCTGTAAAGAAGTATTGTGCATAACCAAAGTTCATTAACACATTTTATTTATAGTTTACCTTATTTATATCATCACACAAAAAACTGCTGGTTTATTTCATCTTGTTTGGACAGACGTTGGGTAGTTTGAGCCAAACATTGGGTCAAAATTGTTAAGTTAAAGAAGAAACTACAAAGGTGCCTCATAATTCTTTGTGTTTGAAGACCACCATTTCAAACTTTACAATGACATGGTCAGACTTCACTCAGCATCTTTCACAGGAGGAAATAGTAAGACACTATACTGGGGAACAAGGCTGTTTACAAGATTTGCCTTTTAACTGTGAAGTGCTTAGTGCAACATTGAGCTAGCTAAGTTCAACGTTCAAACATTGTCAGAAAGTCAATTTAAAACCTTAAGGTTTAAATGTGGTTCTTTTTAGCAAAATAGCTTGGATAGTTTAAACCCAGCAGCTTTTGAGAGAGCAACAAATTATATCGAAGAATAAAAACCCATCAACCAATGTTGTTTTTTCTACTGTGCAGAATAGATTGGATCTGCTTTCAAGATCTACACATGACCCTTTTCCCCTAGATTAGAATTTATGATGTTTATTCTGAAAATATTCACATTGCAATGGCCTCAGTACATTGTTAACTGGACTTTCTACCCTGAGTAGAGGTGCATAGTTCTTCCAAATATATGGAACAGCTTAGTCAAGTTGACCCTTATAATGCATTGAAAAAAGTTAAAAACACACAGCACTGGATGGAGAAAATTACGATAACTAGATATTTTCTCATTATTTTAGGAAAAACCACAACAAAAACAATGTCAAAGAGGTAAAAAAATACACTTTTAACACAGAAATCAATACCTTATATATAAGACATTTTTGTGTCAAGC
The DNA here is from genome assembly GCA_036173005.1 of Crenichthys baileyi. NCBI lineage: Eukaryota > Metazoa > Chordata > Actinopteri > Cyprinodontiformes > Goodeidae > Crenichthys > Crenichthys baileyi. Next base: position 82,740 of record JAHHUM010001063.1, on the reverse strand, counting down.
TTTTACAGACTGTTGGCGGATAGATTGTCCTTAAAGCACTGTATGAATTCAACTATTAAAATAGTTCCTAAATATTGTGCTTTCTCTGACTTTTTTGCATACCCCAAAGCACAGTACTAAGTTCATGATCATAATGATTTTGATTAAATTTTTGTGAAAGTTGGACAAAAACAGAAAAATCTTTCTGCTGTGAAGCGGTCAACAAATAGATTTAAAAGAGCTCTTAGTATGAATAGCAACTGTCACAGACAGTAAGTTTGCAGGATTTAATTCAAGTATACCAAACTAGCCACAAGGCAAAAGGTATGCAATTGTATGATAGTATTTTCATTAGGTAATGGAAGTAAATGCTGAGCTACAACAATTTAGAGAAGTTCAGAAATGTTGTTATCTTTCAGAGAGAATAACTCTGAATGGTTTGGGCTTGGTTTAGGAAATTGTCACCATTTACCCTTTACTCTGATACACCTAAATCAATTTCTGTGCAACCATCCATTCCAAACACACCTAATTAGCTGATATAGTCTGACTGTGTGAACACTAATCTCAGTGTAAATTGAATTGTTCTGTGTAAACCTTGGAGGTTTGTTAGAGATCATTAGTGAACAAACAGCATCATGAAGACTAAGAAGAAAAGGTCAGGTATAAAAAGGGAATTTATAGTTTATAAAACAATACCCCAAGATTTGAACATCTCACAAACCACTGTTCAATCCATTTTTTAAATGCAACTGCAAATATACTTAAACATGGTGGGAGAATCTGTCGATAGGATAATTATTAGTCAGATACTACAAATCTGACTATTGTGGAAGAGATGGAAGTTTGTGGATGTAATATGACAAAATGTGAAATGTTTTAGGGGTATCAGTACATTTGCAAAGCACTGTATATGCACAAAGAATAACTGCATGCTTTCCATGCATCAGATTATCACATAAAGGAGATTGTTCACCTCCTATGATGTAGATCTTCTCCTCTATGACAGCAGCCGGAGCACAAACGTTTTTCACAGTTCTTGTCTCCAATCTGGACCACAGGTTGCGAGAGATGTGATACACCTGTCTCACAACAAAAACATTAGCAACCAATCTAATTCTGAGTCTTCAGACAAGACTTCCCAGAGTTGTGCTTTACCTGAATGAGCCGGACAGGGTTCTGCATGGCGTCCTCCCCTCCAAACACGTAGATCCTCTGATCACTGGCTGCAATAGCTGGATGAAGCACGGCAGTGGGCATCGATGCCATGGCCTCCCATTGATTAAACATGCTGTTATACCTCTCCACTGACTGAGAGATTCGCTTGTCTACCCCAATACCTCCCAGCACAAAGATAAAGTGCAGATAAGACACGCTTTGGTGGGCATATCGGGGCTCCAGCATGGGTTCTGCAGTCCTCCACTGGTTCGTTTTCAGGGACAGTGTATAAACAGTGCCACTGACTGAGCTGTCCCCAGAAGCCATGCAGAGACTAAGACCCCCCAACACATAAAGGATGCTGTGAATGCACACGTATGCAGCTTTGTAGAGACGCAGAGGCAGCTTGGCCATCCACTGCCAACGATGAGTTCTTTCATCATACAGAAGCGCCTCTCGAGAAGTCTGCTCGTTGTTTTTGCGTCCTCCAACTACCACCAGCGTTTCTCTGCAGGTGTAACGTCTTGGTGTGGTCCAGAGAGGCTTCAGTTCGCGGCTGCACTTGGTGCTGGCTGTGAGCATAAGACGGCGAACAGAGTCGATAATCTCAGTGCAGAGCGTGGACGACTGCACCAATGGGTCGTTGGCGATGAACTGGAAGAGGTATGTTGGATGGATGTAGCGCAGACGAACTTTCTTGAAGAGATCGTGGATTGCACCACGTCGCGAAAATGGGTCATGATGGATCCATGCCAGGAGAGTCTCAAACACCTGTTCCTCCTCAGCACAAAGACGGTCATCCTCCAGGTAGCACATGAGCTCTGGAAGAGACAGCTCACAGAAGTCCTCAGTGGCAGCAACATCAGAGAAACACCTCACAGCCATCTCCTTTGCCTTTTCCTTCAGACTCTCACAGTGGAGGATCTCTGACAACCGAATCATACTCAGACAGTTCTCAGGACTTAGCTGCTCCTGCAGGAACATGGAGCAAGCTTCAAAGAGACCCCCATAGTGAAGCATGGATGCCGCCTGCATGAGAGGAAGCACATTCTCCATGGTGATAGTGACGCAGCCTGTGTAAACATAGTCCACAATGCCAGTGAGCACGCTGGAAGAGATTCCCTTCAGGTTTACACGGGCCTGGCTGCTCTCCAGAAAGTTGTTGCAGAACATGGCACGGAAGTACGGGCTGCTGGAGACCAGGACATTCCTGTGGCAGGGGATCTCCTGGTGCTCAGTGCAGAGCAGCACGTCTGTCAGGATGCGCTCCCGCCGTAGGATGTTGAGCTGGATGAGCAGGTAACAGGGAAGTTCTGAGTCTTTGAAAGAGAAAATGTCTGATCGTCTGCTAGCCATCCTGTTAATAAGGGAGGAAAGGAGGAGGCACGAGATTGTTCAATGTGAAGACATGGACTACATTGCATGGCAATACAGTGAATGTAATGAATGTAACTGAGTTATGCAGTAAAGCTGTTTTCAATTAATGTGTAATTTTCTAAAACGGTTTTACTATTTTTACATCACCATGTAAAAAGTAAGCTGTCTGTTTGAATTTGAAGCAACATTACAGTGTGAACATTACAAGTTCTTTTTTTTTATTGTATTTTACTGTTCTTTGGCTCCCATTTATTGTACTCTATATCATCCTGTAATTCTTTTGTTTGTTGGCTAAATGGTATGACTATAGTTATCTTAAGTTTGTTTAAATATATAAAATAAAATTTGTCAACTACCATAAAGAAAAAAAAAACAGAGCCAAGTAAAATTAGATGAGATACCATCTCCATGCCAACCGCAAGGAGTAACACAAGCATGTCTTTTCTGTCCAACCATCAAAAACTTGAAAAAAATTAAATTTTCACAATGCTGCTTAGATTTTTAACTGGAATCAAGAGACTTTGTTAAATAAGACCAAGATTTAGCTTATTGACAACAAACATTATAGTGGGGTTTAGCGTGAACCAAAGCCGCACTTGCAGCATCTTCTCAGTACTGTGGGGAATCTGGGATGCTGTGGGCCTGTTTCCTATTCAAATTTAGGAACCTTATTAGGCTGAATGGGATTGTGAACTCTGAAATACCTCGAAATCTTAAACAAATCAAATGGCTTAATCCACTCAGAAATGGTTCATCAGACAGAAAATCAACATTCTTCCATGGCCATCTTAACACCCGGACCTAAATCCTTTAGAAAACATGTGGGCTGAGCTAGCAAGAAGAGAGTAAAGGAGAGGACCCAGGGCTCTGGATGACCTAGAGAGATTGTGCCAACAGAAAGGGTCAATGATCCTTGAATCAGCCAACTTTGTCTCGAATAAATGTTTTGCTTTTAGTTAAAAGGGAGTACTATAATATATTAAAAGCAAGGTTGCCAATACTTGTGCCTCTGGTGATTTCGAAAAATGATAGATTATTTAATGTGGGATTTTCTTCTCCAGTGATTAAATCTGTCAAATTAAAGGCTGGAGTATTTTTTTTTTTTCATTGTTCACTTTGAGATTATTCTACTCCATAATAAATTTAGTTAAGCGCTTTTTGCACATCTTTACCAAGGGTAACCCTTATTTTAAATGGTGCTCTATGTGTTGTGTTAGTATGTAATATTAGGAAACATGTTTTAGGAGAGATCTCTGAGCCTATAGGACAGGACTCTGCACTAAAAGTAATTTTCAGGCAGGTCTGCATAAAAATTGACAAATGTTTCCTTGTAAACATTTGTTGACTTATGAAGGTCAATGCTTTTATTTAGCATGTCTTCTTTGGCATGTTCCTTTGTCTTTCCCTTTTTAAAGAGTGAATAAGAGAGATGGCCCTCTGTGTTTTTGTCAAGAAAAAAAAAATGTTTACCCACTGAGTAAATGTTCTCAAAATGAAGGATGGATTTTTATTTTACCGCCATTAATTGCGGGGGGTGCTGTAAAAAGGAAATAGGAGAAAATTGGGTCCGAGACAGTTTGGAAAGGACTGTCGGATAACTTAGTTTGTTGCTGTTATCCAGTCTGCTTACTGACCGAATTAAATGTAATACTAAAAACATCTAGCAACTAGTTTCCACAGTTCTTAGATAATTAGAAAATGTTGTTGATAAACAGTATAGTCCAACTGTGACCAGTGGCGGTTTTAAGTATGGGCCATCCGGGCAGTTGCCCAGGACTGCATTAGCAAGGGGAGAGAGCACACAAGCAGCAGATAAAAAAATATATGTCATCTGTCATTTGCACCCTGAACAGGTTTTTTATTTCTTTAATGCATGTGCAGTCAATAGGGAATCGGTACCCCCTGCTTGCTGCTGAGAAAAGGGAGAGTATTTTTGGTCTGTCTGTGGGACTGCACGGCATTTTATCCTGCCCCAGAAGTAAGATGATTTCATGGTTTTTGGGAAGGGGCGGCAGAAGGAGCGGCTAGTACAGGGCACCATTTAGCAAGAACCTCAGCTGACCGTAACCACAAAACATTGTAGTTAAAAATTGAAAATAAATATTAAGCAGTAATTTATTTTTCTTTCAAATCTCCAAAGCACCAACCCAAATATTGTGTTTAAATTATCGAATATTGAATTTTCATGTTAACTTTTTTTTCATATTTTAACAATACAAACTGAACTAAGCACCCCCACTGTTGTATAAAAATATTAATTCAGTTCAATTCAATTCAGTTTTATTTATATAGCGCCAATTCACAACACATGTCATCTCAAGGCACTTCACAAAAGTCAGGTACATACATTCCAATTTAAACCCTATTCAGAAAAGTGCAGTCAATTTGTTTTTTTATTCAAATGTTTTAAAAAGTTTTTCATCTAAGGAAACCCCAAAAGTTTCATCGAGTCAGAGGGTTGTGCATTCACCCTCCCGGATGGCATGTAAGAAGGGACCCGTTGGCGTTTGACTTTGCAGCAATCCCCTACTGAGCAGCTGTACGACGTGGGAGGGAAAAACTCCCTTTTTAAAAAAGAAGAAACCTCCCGCAGAACCAGTCCCCGTTGAGGGCCACTGCCCCGACGGCTGGGGGTTAAGGGGAAAAGGAGGCACAAAGAGAACCAGAAACACTGATCGGAGTACTTTCTATGGGAAGGAAAGTAAATGTTAATGGGTTAGCCCTTTGTCGTTTCACCTAGAAAAAAAAGAACAGATAAACTCTGGCCAGTTTTTTAAGGTTAGAGTCTGAAAGAGAGCACATAGAGTTCGTCACAGTAAAAGCTCATCAGTAGCTATGTCTAGAAGAAAAAGGGGTTAAAACACTGAAAGCTTTGGGGATCCTGGTGGGGGAGCACCAAAGTGGTTTCCCCAGCAGAAGCTTGGAGGATTCCCCTCTCCAGAAAGGTGTCACAGGTAGACACAGAGTCAGGCCAGGTGTAGCTTCTAGGAAGAGAAAAGAGTCACCTTTTACAACTTTTAATACAACTTTTAATACCTGTTGTTCAAAATGAACACCTGAATACTATTTTTTATAAAGTGCTTTTATTTTTGCCATTCAATTTTAACTTTTTCTAGGCGTAAAAGGTCTATGTTCTTGGCTATTTACCCTAATCAAATATATATTTCATAAGGGCTTAAGTCTGTAGACAGTATGCCTGGTGATCTGGTTCAATGAAAAGGCAGCAATTCATGACTCATACAGAGCAGCTGTCCTTAATATGAATCACTGACTTTCTAATTTTCTATTTTAAAGCCCATCCTTATACATCTGTCCACCATTAGGCCACATCTGTCATCAGGCTGCCTATCACTGCTAACATTAAAAGGACCGTGTCAACAGACCATCTGTGTTTGCTTCTCTGTCACTCAGAATCTCTCCCTCAGGACCCATTTCACCCTATGTAAACACTGCTGCTATTTTCAACATGTTATGTTTTTTCTACAATATTTCTCCTCTCCAGTGCCAGAATCTGACCCTCCCCAAAGGTGGTATCTGTGGTAACCCAGGATAGAATTCACTGAACAATTAGCAACAATTTCTCTATAAAAAAAATGTAAAAACAAAAGAATTGACAGGGCTTGACCTGCCTGACACATTTAGAAGCCTAATCATTATTGTGTATTATTAAATGACAGTGACCTCTCACAGCAAGCATTTTCAACTCGGACCACTGGTGGAGCCAGAAATTAGCCTTCAAATGAATCAGGATTTACAGAAGTAGTAGTGAAATAAATGACATATTTTGGTTACTTCCTAAATGTATTTTTTTTCAGCTCTACTTTTAAGTATTTTCCTGAAGCAAATGCATTTCAAGTTTTTATGCTTTTGTACTAGAAAAAACCCACTACTGTGCTAAAGCATAGCATCTAATAATTAGATTCACGAATACCACATGTAACGAACAGAACAACTTTACATAGTTAATCTTTTAGAAATTGGCACTGTAAGCTAAATTTGGTTAAGTTCTATTATAGTAAAGATTGAAACAGAATGTAGGTAATTGAATTTAAATCAGTCTATATTTTTGGATTGATTTAATTACATATTCCTGTCCATCAATTGGATTTATTTGTCTTGTAAAGTGCCTTCAGATAACATTTGTTGTAAATTAGTGCAATGCAAATAAACTGAATAAAAAAGAAAATAATTGAAAGGATCTGAATTAAACTGAACACACCATTTGTGACCTTTCATCCACAAGGACTGCATGTTTCCAAATACTTTCAAAATATCCTTGATGGACTTTTAAATTTAGTCACAACACTATCTTATCTCATGCTGAATCAAATTTGAAGATGATGTAAAAGTTTTTATGACTCTGAATAATAGTTGGCCCACATACTTGGTCTCTTCCCGAGTTTAAAAATTGCGGTAGAAAAATGAAATAAATTTTTTTATTGGCTGTCTAGCCCCTACATAGCTAAGTCCACTTTCTGATTGGCTGAGCAGACCCTCATGATGAATCCTACCCCAGAAGCCCACCGCTCCCAAGAGAGCTGAGGTATGATAATCACACAAAGAGAAACAGGGCCACAGAACTAGCAAGAATTTTTGCTCTGCTGATAATAAACCAGTCACTCATCACTCTTTTGAGATTTGGTTGCAATAAATGTTTTTGTTTGCATCGCTTGCTTTGCTTTGTAATGCTCACAAATGTTTGTGTGAGGTTCTTGCAAAGAGTTTTGTTTTATTTTTCCTGCATCTCAAATGCACGTCAAGCGTCACCTGGCTCTGAATCCAAAATCAGAAACTACCAACACATACAACAAACTAACCAAGAACCAGCAGTCTTCCAGCCTAAATGACCTTTGGACCTGAACATCAGCTGTTGCTCTAAGATTTCCCCATGATCCAAGCTGAGAGAAGAAATGGTTGGAGCCGCGCAACTGGAGTGATTTGGTTAGGTTTGTGAGTGAGTCAACAGCTCGATTCCAGACCAGATTCTAGTAGGCACTCTCTTTTCCTCTAATATCTCTAGTGTTCTAGTGGAAGAACGTGTCGGACCAAAAGGTGGTTCGGTTCTTCAAATTCCTCCTCCAAAACTCTCCCCCACAAATTTTAGGTATAAAAACTCCCCATTATTTACCTTTAATACTCTATTCTTTAAACTCTTGAGACCAGTTACCTTCTCATAAAAAAACAACAACTTCAATCAACTTAAATACAAGTTGAAATTCTTATTTAAAAACTCCCCTTGTCAGCCGTAGCATCATTCTGGGTAATCAGTGTCGGCATCTTTGTTTTATCGTTTGTGTAGTTTGTGTTACTTTTTATTTATTGAAATTATTAGAAAACAAACCTTGGTGGAATTAATAATAACAATTTATTTAAAAGTTCTCTTTGTTTCTTTCCAGTGTAATCCTTGATTGAAGTATAATTGTACTTAGTAATTATAATCAGTGATAATAAATAAATCTTAATCTGAGAAACAACCTTGTATCCCTATGTTTGTGATAAAGATCATATGACAAGGAGAAAAATTTTACTCTCTTAGACAGTATTTTGACAGATTATGAGATTGATTATGATACTAAATATTTATGTAGATGTGGTTTAACTACGTTTTTCAACTGCTACACCCACCAAGGCAAAGGTAAGCAACCTGTATATCTCAATACTGTCTGGTTAGCTTCATAAAATTTGGAAAGAGCACTAATAATAAAAGATAAAGGAAACAGTTGAAGCTTTCTTAACAAATCAGGAAATAGGGCATGAAACTTCATAGAAATACATTTTAAGTCTAGTATTCAGTCCAGCTAAATTTATAAAGGCGTGGATCCTTACCTCAAGCCCTCAAAGAGTTAAAAATATCCACAGTATTTTACCAGTCCGATATGAAATGAAAAATGAAAAAAGAGTTAAGATATAATCCAGGGAGGTGTCAGGAAAGAACCATGACACAAAGAAGTGACACAGAGTTTTCCAGTTGGGCGCTGAGGAGAGTGCCATGAGGCCACTGTGTACATTCCTTCATCTAAGAATAGCATAGTGGCCCACCATGACTCTAACGGGCCTCTCGTGTGACACAGAGTTGTTTGGAATCGCCAGGGTCCAGCAGAGGGAGTGAGTACAATGGCCCAGGAGTGGGACAATCATCCCAGGGACTTGAGTCAGCCATGCCCACCCTGAATGGTGCTTAATTAAAAAGCTCCTGAGTTGCCAACCTTTGTCAATTCTCCAGTGGTGTATAACCCTAACATCTTCTACCTCCCAGATACCTGTAGTCCACTATGGGAGCAAATATAGATCACTGCTGATCAGGATAAAGAGCTGTAAGAACCAAAACTTTTTATCATGGTGTGGAGGTGAACTGGTCCAAATGTGTGCACAAATTTAATATAATGTTTTAATAGTGTGAGGTTGTGAAACCAAAGTCAAATTCCTTATTTGTGTGCATAAACATGGCCACAAAGACTGAATCTGAAATAAAGATTAGTCTTTTACTACTTCTGTTAAAGCTGTATCATTCAGCGATTTCTACCTTCCGTAGTCCTGAAGTTATATGAACAATTAAGAAATAAAAAAAAAACAAGCTGCACTTACATAGAAATGTGAACTGTATTTATTTTATATCACATTTGCTGCTTCTCCTTTTGTGAAAATTTTTGTTGTAATTGTTTTGTAAGTTTTTGTAAACCATGGACGGACTGTGTTATATACAAAACTTACCATGCAAAGCTTTTATTAGAGTGCTTTCCACATTCACTGATGCTATAAATGTGCAAATAGTGTTAAAACAAAATGATCATTTATTGGAACAGCATAATTTCAAACTGAAGTAAAAAGTATGGCGTAGTTAAATTACTCATATATGTGATTTTTTGTCAAAAAGTTACTCAGGTAGACGTAAATGAGTTTAGGGCTCATATGAAGTCACTCCCTGCACTCTGAACAGCTTGCAGGTCAGCCGGATGTGTTATTGTCATATTTGTTTAGCTTCATATGACAAGGATCTGGGGTTTCATGTCAGCAGATAAAATAACAGCTACAAGAAAGTGAGCTGTCAGACATAAGGACATGTGGTGCTTTGGAGGACTTTGTCACTTTCTGAAACCTCACACTGACACCAGTTACTAAGTTACAGCTTCATTCCGGCAGATTAAGGTGTTACTTGGAGAAATGTGTTAAGAATAACAGTGAGATATAACATTTTTTGAAATACTAATTCTCACTTTCTTCCTGCTTGATAATGTTGGACTGTTGGTTATGATCTATTACCATGAAATATAGGATTTTAGTTTCATTTGTTTCTTTTTGTGTATGCAGAAACAAAAATATTGCATAAATCAGTTTATGTTCTATAAAGGAAGATAATATGTTTTGTTGTTTACTTCTTCCAGCAGAAGTAAACAAAAGATTGCCAATGTTCTCTTTTCCAATGACCTTGAGTGAGTGATCTGCTTAAGAGGATTGCAAAGATTTTGTCTCTTAGTAAAACCCATGATTATAGACTTCCTTTTAATGAGGTTAATGTTTTTTATTTATATATCCAATACAAAATAGACTGCGCTACTCAATTCTTCCTACATAAATTGCAACCAAAGAGCGGAAAATATGCCAGCTTCAAATTTATTGGAACTCTACAGACTTTTGGCTATACTTTGGATCTTGGCTTGGATTTTTTTTTTCTGTCTTTCACCAGATCATTATCCTGCTGAAAGATAATTCTCAGTTTGATGGCAGTGGCCACCAAAATTTTATTTAAAATCTCTCGGTATTTCAAGGAGTTATTTATGCATTGCACTGTACAAGGTTTCATAGGCCCTTGGAGGATTAAAAATTGGTCATGAAATCATTTTCACAAATTCATCCTGCTCCCATTAGCCCGTTGGCATGTGGATAGCATTTAATGTGAGTTGTGAAATGAGCTATGATAAACAGATCTGTTTATCTGTTTAGATTATGATAGAATAGATAGAATAGAACACAAAGGAGTATAATATAATGCTTTCTTCTGTAACAATTTGAACAAAATTACGTGCCATCCTAGTGGTGTTAGTTAAAAACAGGCTACTGCAGCAAAAGATTTATTTCAAGGCTTTTTACATATCTTTGCATAAGGAAAAAGAAAACGGGTTATCTATATATCTAATAGCAATATGAACAGTCTGAGAGCTTTAAAGATGCTGCCACACTTTCTTTTCTTGCCATGTATGTTGGCCTATAGAAAAAAGTGTTATGCAGATCTAAACATAAGGATATTAAGATGGTTTTGTGGAACAGCAACCCCTGTCACATCTTGAACTGTGTGTGCTGCTTTTTATGCACTGCCAGTTTGTGTATTAGGTCAACGGTGTGAAATTAAGTGTTCAACTTCACCTGGATTGGCTATGATACTTTTGCATTGATGTCCCTCTCATGTTTTTATATACCTAAGGATCAACAAATTGTCTGGGAATTGTTTTTAATGCTCTGAGTGCCCTAGAGTGTTCAAAAAATTATTTGTTGAATTCATCAGAAACTAGGACCTGCTGTCAGTTTCAATTTTAGTTCAATGGTGAGTGACTTTTCATCTGCGCAGACAGAGCGTTTGCATGGTGTTGCCTAAGATTAGGTAAAGTTTATCATGGGGGTCACTGCTGCAATATTTGAGTGGCAGTTTTGTAAATGGTGTTAGTGCTTCAAATGATTGAAGGGTTACGTATATAAACTGGAAAATGTATATTGTTTTGCTCTTTTGGTCTGGCATAATAACATAAAAACGCAGTTTATATTAACTAAACAAGGCTCTTGGCCTACGTTTGTTCTCTCTTGGGATGAGTGGGGCTAATATGCAACTGGCCCAATGGATTTAAAATACGGTAAAATTCAAAAAGACCAACCAGCATCCTCCTTATACAATTTGTAATCCACTCTAATGTCAAAGCAATGAACGTATTTCCAGAACAAAGATTAAATGCAAAGTGAGGAGAGATTTATCCCCCACTATGTCGCCCTCGAGGTCGATTCAGCTCCAGCATCACGCCTCAACCGGAAGTGACGAACGCCTCTCCGAAAAATACAACAAGGAAGTGGCCGTTTATTGTGAGGGAAAATAACCAGCGGATTAAACGTCTCCTCACATTTGGAGTGTTTTTGCTTCACGGTCGGGTGCCAGGGGGACTGAAGTCACCGTGGACTCGCCCGGGAGCCCATTTCAGGTCGCCGCGAAGTATTCTGCTCTTAGCCAGCTCGGTAGCTAGCGATGAACACGGACGTGGAATTTCACATCAGGCAGAGTTATCCGTGGAACAAGCTGCCAGCTAATGTCAAACAGGTACCATGCTTTTAAGTGTTTCCTGCATTGGGGGGAGGGGAGGGAGAGGGGGCACGGAGCAGGGGCTGTCAATGTCACGGCGGAGCTCCCTGTGTCATTCAGGCAGCTGTCAGTCTCCTTTGCTTACGGAGCCATAACCGACCACCATCCTTCGACTGCAGCCATTCAGCCTCTGCTCTGCTACTCTAACGTCACATGACAGATTGGTTGATACGAGGCTCACATGATCTTCGCGCTTGGGGGCCCACCTGCAGATTCCGCGCACACACCTCCTTGCATTATCTGTTTTATCCGTGCATCATCAAGAATAAGGTGTTTTCCATACACGATCCCCGTGAAACCTTCATAATGCATCAACTCTATGCCTTCATTTAAGCAGGAGCCCGGAAAGAGGTGGGTCGGGACGGGTTGCATACAAAAGCTTTGTGCTGCTGGCCGCATTCTAGGGGATCCTACTTGGACTCGCAGTCCTGCTCCTGGACTGATGCTTGTGCAAGAGCTGCAACCTGGAGCTTCAGTGCATTTTCGAGAATTTTGTTTGATTGGTCAACATGCTGTATTGTGTAATTGTGAAGTGGGAGGAAAAAGATACATAGTCAAAAAATAATGCCAGTAAAATCCTTAAAAACTGTGACGTGCATTTGTATTCAGCCCCCCTGAGCCAATGCATTGTAGAACCAACTGGGGTTGTTTCCATCAGCTTTGCACATAGAGACTGACATTTTGACTGGTTGCTCTTTGCAAAATAACTCAAACTCTATCAGACTGGATGTCATTGTCCTTTTCCTGCTGGATGGTGATTCTCCACCCCAGCCTCAAGTTTTTTCCATGGTCTAAAATGTTTCCTTTCAGAACTGCCCTGTATTTAGTTCCATCAGTCTTCCCATCAACTCTGATTATCTCTCCTGTTTCTGTTGAAGACAAGCAACCCCACCTTGTTTGACCATGGTGTGTTTATGGCGTTAGTTGTGGTAGTTTTCCACATGTAAGCCAAAAGTAGGACCTGCATCTGTATTTAGATTCGACAAGTTAACATCCTGTAGATTTTAAATCTAAGCTAGCCAAAAAGGCAGTGAAATGGTGCTTTACCACACTGCTTAAGCCAACTGAAGCCTCAGGATTTCTGGGAAATTAAACCCAACTAGGTAAATGTTTTGTTCTCAGATGTATAGAATTATCTAAAAAAAACTACAGGAAATATTTTTTTTAAATGTTGGTGTGGAAAAATATGAAACAGTTGTTTTGTAGGAACCCTGTATTTTGTCCAGTTAACTCACTTTGTTTGCTGTAAATGAGCAAAAGTAAACCATTAGTACCTGAAAGTATTTCTAACTTTACAGTTTTTCATAGTACTGCATGCGCTGCCAGAAATAAATACAGTACTAGTATACAATGTATCCATAGCTGCCCTGGGACTGACTGACAGAAGTGGGGCTGCCATACAATAGGCACCCCTGGGCCCTCTGACCACCATCAGCAGGCAAGGCTGTCTTTCACGCAATAATGCCCTTTTAACCTTTGCCATAATAATAAGATACCCACATATTCTTCTCATGTTTTTTTAAAAGCCATGATTAATTTCCATCTTTGCCATACGTAACCGTATACATTTTCAAATTTTTTCAATTTATGTTGCTTAAATGGCAGTTTTAAGGCTAAGTCTGTTTAAAAAAAAAAACTGTTTAATTGTATTTTCTTTCCATCTCATAGGGTTTAGCCCAAATGTATTCATACAGCTGGTGGATTTAGAGTTTAAGTAATCTTTTAATTTTACCAACATGTTTCCTCTGACTGGATGTAATATTACTGTCCATAGTCAAAAATATCAGTGGAAACATGCCAAAAGCATGTCAGCAATTGTAAGTATTTGATAGCTTTAATGTCCATGAAGGCATCAGTTATTGAGAAGGCGATAAACGATTTTCAACAATTCTTTATTATTATTATTATTATTTATTTTGTTTATTATTAAGTAACATATTTAACATTTTTGTAATGAATACCATTGGAAACTTGAATCATCTCCATATATTAAAAATATACATGTATATTTTGCAGGTGTAACCTCTTAAATTCAAGTTGTAGCAATTAAGTCACTTTTCCCTATTCTATATATGGAAATTGCATTTCCTTTTGCAGGGGCTTTATCTGAATCTGGGAGTGTCAGAAAATAGTAGCCATATTATTTCGAATCATTATTATTTTCATGCAAAGTCAGTAAAAAGAGATTTTTTTTTTTTGCTATTTTCAGTTTTTATTTTATTTTCCATCACATATATTAAAATCCGTAGATTAACAGGAATGCAGGAGATAATATTTTTTAGCAGAGCGCATCAAAAGATGGCAACAGGGAATGATAAAAAAGATGGAAATCAGATTACAATGGTCGTGTATAAAAATGCATTTTAAATTCGGTAGCAAATAAATCCAGAAGGGACACAGATTGCTCTAATAAAAAAACCCAACACACAACCTGGCAAATGTTCTATGCGGTTTGCATCAACACTGCTAAAGTTATGCAAAAATGAAACCCATAATAGACAAAAAAATGACCCAGGAGGGATATTACTAAATGCCTTAAAATGAGATGACATCCCAGTGAGTCTTAGTCCAGGAAATAAGTCGCCATAACACGAAAACTGTTTAGATTGCACAACCAAGAGGAGAAGTGCAGTTTTGAAAGAGAGTTACTGTTCATTTCTGTTGCCTACCCAGTTAGGATATTCCTGCCTTGATCCTTACAGGTGTGCCTTTGTTCTCTTTTGCAGAGTTTGGGGAACTCACAGCGCGAGTATGAGAAGCACGTGCTGCTCTACAGCATCCGCAACCAGCTGCGATTCCGCAATAACCTAGGTGAGCACGTCTGTTCGCCACACTGGTCCGGGTCGCAGCAGATTGTGACGGAGTGTGAGATTAAAGATGTTCTGCTTTCAGAACTGTCAGTAGGGAAACAACTGGTCCTTTATTATCACACTTGCATGCATCAAGAAAGTGATTACAGTACAGAACCAATCAATAGTTACCGAAAACATTTCAGAATGGCTCTTTAATTTACACTGCATGTAATCAACATGAGAGCAGTGTTTCTGCCCTTGTGACCTGGTGTTCTTAGATTAGTGAGTCTCATTTTAGCCCGAATTGATCAGATATTGATCGATTGTAAACCTTTCCTTGCAAGCACTCGCTGTCTGTGAGCTGACTGCTGTCTGTGGGTGTGTGTTTTTTATCGAGCAGTCCGCCACATCAGGAAGGATGAGCGCAGGTACTACGAGGAGCTGCTGAAGTACAGCCGGGACCACCTGATACTGTACCCCTACCACCTGTCTGACATCATGGTCAAAGGGCTGAGAGTCACTCCGTTCTCATACTACATAGGAATCATGGAGGTAAGGAGCTTCTGCCGCAGTGCAGACTGGAACTTGAAAGGCGGAGGTTTTCTTTTGTGAGTGACATGTAGAATCGACTCTCTAAGTGGGTTCTAAAACACCAGAACAACTATAGTTCAGCTGCTGCTTTTAGAACGATGGGCTGGATTCACTGGAACAAATCGGAAAATCTTGTGTTATAGCTATGAAGATCTTCTAATTGCTTTTGAAACATCCAGCCTCTGTTCATCTAAAGTGAACGTCTTTAAAATTAGCAGTGCAGCAGGGTTGTGTGTTTTAGCCCAAAAAATAAACATTTACAAGAATGTGAGCTGTTGACAGCTTTGTGCTATTATGTTTAAAGAGTTTTTCCTACTTTACAGAAAACATAAGTATGACTATATAATTTGGCAAACCTAAATGGATCATAAATCATTAAAGTAGGCACATGTTGAGGATACATTTGTACAAAGTAACTGTTCACGAACCTGTATCGTACAGTTGGACCTAGAATTATTTAACCCCCCCACTACAAAACTAGCTTTATTGGCAAACATGGGTTCTTGTGGAATCTTAGCTCAGTCTTCAGGTGGACTTTGAGACATGGATCATTCTACTGTTTGGACTGTCTAATGAGGCCCAAGCTTCAGCTTCCTCACAGACGACCTGAGATTTTTCTCCCATTCTCCCAGGATTTCCTGAAACTTGAATGAATCCACCTTTCCCTCCACATGCTGCAGATTTCCAGTGCCAAAGAAGTAAAGCAGTCCCAGAGCCTCACCGAGCCACTGCCATGCTTTACTGTAGGCATAGTTTCCCTTTCAGGTTATCCTTCATTCTTCCTCCCCCAGACATACGGTTGATCCATAGGCCTAAAAAGTTCTTGTATTTGATCCATCATTCCACATAACAGAATGTCAAAACATTTTTCTTATTTATCTAGTTTTGAGCAAACTGGAGAAGAGCTTTCTTTTGTTCCCCTGGGCTACTGGGTTTTGAACAACTTCCCCTTGGGGCTCAAGTGGCAGCTATTGCTAGATTCCTCTTCCTGCCACCAAGTAGCTTAGCCACTCTTTCTTTAAATTTAAACTCATGAACTGATGTCTTATTAGAACTTTTTGAACAATTCTTTTGGCTTAGCCAGCTTACAGTCCAGATATTTATGGTGCTCTATCACAAGCATACCTGAGGCAGCTAAAGAAGCCCCTGATGAGGCCCTTTTAGTCTGCAGCATTGGTTTGCACTTTAAGTTTGTACTGCAGTATTAGTTTTATTTTGTTTTGATTTTTGTCTTGGATTTATTTTGGCAGAGTATGATCAATAACAGCCTAAAGGATAACATAAAAATAAACACTTGTTTTCAACATTGTACTATTTAACCTGTTCCTGTGTAATTTGTTTACTGCACACATCTGAACATATTTGCATCGGTAGTTGCAACTCATAACTAGCTAGACATTATAATGTGGACCTGGTCTATTTGGCAGAAAAAATAACCAAAGAGCAAAAACCCTACCTGGTTTGCAGAATAATTTCTGGTTTGGATTATGATTTGAAGAACAGTTTGTATCAATCTGACACTAGGTGTCAGTCTGTGGTCAGTAAAGCACAATACACAGTGACCACACTGCACTACTTTGTGTTGTTCCAGAGACATTCTGAGATGTGAATAAGTATTAACCTAAACCACTCCATTATAGCTCTGGCTGTTTGTTTTGGGTTCTACTTCATTCCCAAGTCTCAGGGTTTTTTTTGTCAGGATTTTCCCTTAGTTAGATCTAAGATCATCTTGTCTGTAGCGACTGAAGAAGATAATCCCCACAGTATAATGGTTCCACCAACATGTCTCAGTCCGCTTAAAACCATCCAAGATCAAAACGATTAAGGGATATGAATACCTTTGTGAGGCACTGTAGCAGCTCAGGAAACACAGATACCGGATCCCAGGCTTGAAACTCCCAGGAAAAATCAATGATTCTGTCGCTGCATTCAGTTTGAGCTTTGTTTGCTGGATGGCTTAGACTTGCTAATAAAGTGCCGAATGTTGTCTGAGGTTTGGAGAGATGAGCTTTCAGACCTGTGGAAGGACAGCTTTCATGGGGGAGAGGGGGGACTTACATGAAGGATTAGTTCAAGGCTTTCACGCAAATGTCTGTAGCAATGCACTAATACGTGGTTTTCTTTTGACAAGAACACTGGTAGAATAGGACATGCGGCTCAGGGAACTTTTATCACGCTGGCTATGAATGTTATAACACAGATGACAATATTTTAAAAAATTACCAAACACTGACTATAATAAAGGTTTGCCTAAATTGTTTCCAGGCAATTAAAAAATGAGGGAATTATTATAGCAACTTTTCAAGCCTCCTGCAGCAGGTAGCTGTGCTGCAGTGCTAACGCTAGCTTGTACATAAACAGGAGGAACAAGTGGAAATTTGGTTTTAGCTGTGTTATTTTTTATTTCTGTCCTTCTCTATGAAAAAGCTGCAACAGACATAAGCTGCCATAAGGGGGTCTCACTACCAATGTATCTGCCAGGTTCTCCATAACTTTTCTTACTGCTTAATTTAGTTTGCAAAAGCTTCCGGCGTTAACACAAATGGAAGAGAAAGTAATCTGGGAACACTGGCTGCTGAAATTGACATTCCTGTAAAACATTGCAGGCATTTAGACACTTTTCAGGTTATGTGGATGAATAGGCCAGATCCCCTGCATTCCCACACACTCTTCGTTTGCATTAGTCTGTGCAAATGCCAGGTCAAACATTAGATTGCTCCACATTTAGCGTTCTCCCTATTTTATTTGGAGATATGTGACAAACATGCTCTGTGTTGTTTTTGCTACCTTATAAATTGGAAAAAAGACCAACAATTTTAGCTCTCAGCTAATTTACAAAGGCATCACCATCTTTCCCTTGCCTGCTTAACTAATCTCCATGGAGCTTTAATTCAGGCTACTGAATTGCTGAAAGCGATGTCACATTGTTAATCCATCCTCAGAACTTAATGGAACAGGGAGCAGAAATTAGCTCGGCTGCCCAAATCAGATAATCCTTTTATTAATCAGCAGTTGGTGCCACACTTTAATTCCTTCCTTTCTTTCCCACCTTTCTTCTTGTTTTTTTGCTCCTCCAGGATATCATGAACAGTGAGAAGAGTTACGACTCCTTGCCGAACTTCACTGCTGCTGACTGTGAGTTTTTTTTTCTCCAATTTTATTGCCAGTTTTTTCCTCTTTGCGCCCACAATGTTGAAATGATTTTAAAGAGCTTCCGTTAAGCTCCCACATCTACTCATCGTTTGTCCTCTGTCTCCTCCACATTGTTTATCTGTGACTCGTTGCACGGCCGTTAAATAATAAGATTTAGGAATCTAATGACTGTGATTGTGAAAAGGTCAGAAGGTCACTGGAAAGTTGTCCTAGAAGGTTTGTTTGATTCATCATTGTTATCTTTAGGTGGATCTTATTTAAATTAGAATAACATGAAAAATGTTGTTTATTTTAGCGATTTAAACCAAAAAGTGAAAATTGTATGCTATATAGTTTTAATAAAGAGGAATGTACTATTATTATTAATATATTATTATGAATTTTGTTTGACTCCTGTAAAGTGTCTTTGAGTATTTTGAAAAGCGCTATACAAATAAAATGTATTTTTATTATTATACTTCAGGTGTTTATTTCTGTTAATTTTGATGGTTATGGCTTACAGCTAATAAAAACCAAAATTCAATTTCTCCCAATAAATAATAATTTCTTGGACAGAAGTGTCGTCCTAATGCAAGTTTTGTCTTTCCACTGTACAGAATATGCACCCAGTTGTTGCTCGGAGCACATTTTGAATGAGGTATTGCATAATTATGGCATGGCATGGAGGAGATCAACCTACAGTTCTGCTGAGGTGTTAAAAAGGCCCAGATTGCTTTAATAGTGCCCCTTAGGTCATCTGGTGTCTTACATCTTTCTCTTGACAATACTCTATAGATTCTCTATGGCATTTAGGTCAACAGTCTTTTTCCTCCTTAGCCCAGGTAAGACACTTCTGACATCTCTTATCCTGGAGAGGTTTGACAAAAGTAAGGTGACAGTTGCGACACCACTTGTCTTGGCCCGTACGCCTGTGTCTAGTGGCTCTTGAAGCACTGAATCCACCAGCAGTCCACAGCCTGTGAATCTCCCTCAAACTTGAATGGGTTTTGATTCATGATCCTCTCAAGGCTGTAGTTATTCCTGTTGCATATGAACTCTTTTTAACCTTACTTTTTCCATCCATAAAATTTTCCATTTGTTTCTTTGGATATAACACTCTGTAAACAGTCTTTAGGAACGACCTTTTGTTGCCTAACCTTCTTATGGAGGTTTTCTATAACGATCTACTGAACTTGTGAAGTCATTAGTCTTTCCTGCATTGGTCCTAATATAATATTTTATTTGTAGAAATAGTTTTTTTTTTAAAATTGGTTTTATGTAATATTCTTATTTTCCAAGAAACGGATATTTCAGTTTTTATTAGCTGTAAGCCATAATCATCAGTTTCACTTTTTCAATTTAATTGCTGAAATAAAATAACTTTTTACTGATATGGTTTAATTTCCTTAGTATCTGTTTATTAAACCTTACCTGAAACAAGTTTATGAAAATAGAATTATGTAAGGGGAGTAGATCCTACTCAGTTTGATTTTACCTGCCTTTTCTCTTTAATGTGCTTCTTTTATTTGTCAACTTACTTTCTTTAGAATATAGTTTTATGGTTTATAAATAATCAAACTGAAAGCAGACCCAACAGTTCAGACTATGATACATACATGATCTCACTTGTGCTTTGACAAATAGGCATGTTTGAAAATCTGCATCACATGATGTCAGCTGTAATATTTTTTAAGCCTCTCATGAGGAATCCAATTTTGCGGTTGCTTTCATTTTGTGGAGTTCACGTGCAGTTGTAGTGCTCTCTGTTGCCAAGCGAAACATGCTTTGGCACGGATTTGTGAGTGGCTGAGTCCTTCAGCGCAGAACCTTCATGCTGTGGAGACAGAAGGCCGCGTTCAGTGGGTACCTCCCTCCAATAAACCCCCTCAGGAGGAGCTTTGGACTGCGTTGTGCAGAAGTGGGCGGATGGTGATACAGAACTAGCGTGCCTGACAGAGTTTGACGTGGGTGGATGTTTGTGTCCTGGTGAAACAGCAGTGTGGATGTGTGTTGTGTTTGGAGTCTGATTGGGAGAAGAGTTACATGTTCTAATTGGTATCAGGCTCACATGCAGCAGACTATTTCAGTACATAAAATAAATGGTGACAAGGTTGGGCTTAAGACATTTGTGGGTAATATTAAACTTTTGTTATTTATGCCAGAATTTAATCAGATTCACCAAATGCATTTAAATGCATCGTTCTGCCCACTGATATGAAGGACTAATTATTTGGGGGCTTTAAATGAATCACTCCAGTGATTTTTTTTTTTCCAGGGTTCAATGGTAAAACATGATGCACATTTGGTTTACAAAATTTGAATTTATGGATTTTCTCTAATCCATGCAGAGTCAAAATTATGCAGTGCTGTGAAAAAGTATTTGTCCTGCTTACAGATTCTTTCTGTTTTTTGCGTTTTTATCACACTCGTCTGCTTCAGATCCACCCAGCAAATTGTAATTTCCAAAACAGACAACATAGGTAAATACAGAAAGAACTTTTCAAATTCGAATTTTATTTATTAGAGTATTAGTGTTTTTTTTATCAGCAAATTTTTACATTTTTGCAGTTTATTTTATGTTACTTAATTTTCTCAATATGTGTAAACTTCTAACCAGCACTGTTTCCTAGAAGATCCACACATTCATTTTTCGTCGCTTCAGTTATTCTTATGATAATTATAATTTTTATAATCATAATCAAGTGTTACTTCTTGGGCAATGAATTAAACAATGAAGAATTAATGTAAAGACATTTTATGTAGAAAACACTGATGTATCTGCAAACTTCAAGTATCAAAACACCTTCAATGTGACCCGAGCTGTTATGGATTAATGATCCTCCTCCAAGTCTAGCTTGTCTTAAACTCCATCTTGTGTCTGTGTAGTTGGAGCAAACTGATTGCAAAGATAGTAATGAAATATAGACAGACTGAGCTGAAATTAGAGCTGTTGACACTTATTAAATTAGATGTGGTCTAATATTCAGATGAGGAAACTGCTTGTCCAGCTTTGCACCTCATGTAAAGTTGCTTCCTTGCTTTACAGCAGCAGAGAGAAATAAGTATTTGTAAGTCAAGAGCCTGTTATCAATAAACGCTTTCTTAGTCTGGTTACATTTCATTTAATTACAGAAAAAACTGTTATGTTGGCAAAATTGCAAAGATCTCCTATTTAAAGCAATGTAACATCTACCACCCTATCATGATGCACAGATCCGTTTTATTTTTTAACCAGGGTTATTTTTCTATTCATCTCTGAATAAACGTCCTTGTGTCTGTTGTCCCTTTTGTGCTTCTAACAATCCACACGTGTTTGTTCAGGACCAGATTGTGAGAATCAAATAAACTGACTAACTTTTAATTTTGCTGTCATCTCACAGGTCTGAGGCTTCTTGGCATTGGGAGAAACCAGTACATTGACCTTATGAACCAGTGCAGATCCTCCAAAGTAGGATATGTTTATATACATTTTACTTCAGAAGGTCCACAGAATTACACACCAGGTTTTAGGGGTTTAATTGCAACAATGAGAAATAAATACTGCAGTTTTGTTTTGACAGACATTTTAAAGATATTAAGCAGCTTATAAGTTTTAATAGGAGCAAATGCATAAAAGCTTTTTTTTTTATAGTACAGGTGAAAAGTGGATAAAATCAACTACACTTGCTGCATTTAACTTGTTTACAGACAAGTCTCATTTGAAGCTTTATTAAACTAATACGTTTTAAAACAAACACTGAAAGCCTGTGTTTGGGTTTGTGATCTGACAACTTGATGAGTTTCCTAATTTACTGGGAAACAATGAGATGTTTTGTGCACAGAATTGTTTTCCATTCATTTTAATGATTTAGCTTTTCAATTTAAAGACTTTCTCTTAGTAGCTAAACTTTCTCAGGAACTGTGGAGCCATGATGATATTTTACTCACTGAATAGGTTTAAAAATGGCCAGATATTCTATTCTATTCTATTACAAAAACAACTGTCACCCCAAGGTGCTTTGCAAGACAAACAGGCCCAATTCTTATAGTTATAAATCAATATAAATATCTCATTATGCCGATTTGATGCCAACTGTGAGTTTTTGAGGTGTTTTACTGATCAGTGTACTAAAGTGTAGTACACACACAGACAAAGAATGTATGTAGAAGAGTACCTAACATTTGAAGTGAGGGAAATCTACTCACCAGAAAATATTTCCAATAAGGTTTAGGTGCAAAGTGTCTCAGCTGTGAAGCAGATCATATTACCATTGTGAATAAAACGCAAACTGCTGCTATTTTTTGCATAGCAAAACTTATAATTTCATGCATCAGACGCCCGAGGTGATGATATGAAAATACTACAGTCCTAAAGTATTTAACAAATATTTCACACACAAACTTATGTGATTTAACCGTTTTTATTTTTAAAAAGGGAAAACAACAGTTTTACAGCTATAATGATGTTACCGATACATCTATCTGTTATTATTACCTGGTATTTTGATACATAGACTTTAATTTTGATTAAAAGCAGATAAGTTTAGCAGTAGTTTTTAAGTGCTTGCAGTGCATAATATTACAGTGTCTTTATAGTTTAAGATAAATAAAATGAATGCAACCAGAAATATTAACACTTAATGTATTCTCCTTTTAAGAGGGGAAAGTGTAAGAGCCTTCTTTAGGCCAGCTGATGAGGAGTGTGCAGCATCAGTTCGAGGGGCAGCGCTCATTTGCTCTTTGCTTCCTATAGATATTTTATTGTTGCCATACATCTGTGAATTGGAGTCAGTCTTGGCCAAGACACCCTTTCAAAAGCTTCTTGTAAATCTCAGTGGGATTCTTATGGTAAAATAAAGGTTAAATAAAAACCTTAGAAGGGTATGATTTAAGGGTTGGTGTGTTCAGATTTTCTAAACTGACTCTGAATAGATTTCTACAACCACAGCTTGTGTTTCGCCACCTCTGGGGCACCGTGGGCTCCACAGATTTTACTTGTATTAACTTGTCGCACTCTTTGAGTTTTTTAAACTGCATTTCTGTCCTCAGAAATTCTTTCGCCGGAAATCGGCGCGGGATCTGCTGCCATCCAAACCAGTGGAGATCTCTGTGGAGCCGTGGTGGGTGGCTCAGACGGGCTACATCACCGAGGATGACATAAGAGTAAGGCCCAGTTTAGTTTGTGTTTTTCCTCACATGATTCTGTTTTGGCTGCTTGTGTGTGAGGAACATCAAATTAAGATTTAAAAGGAAAGAAAGAGATTTTAGTGTTTTTTTTTTAATTCAGCATGTAACTGAATTTTTTGTTATTTGGAAATATCTGCTTATTATTTTGCCTCAGTCATGATCGGAAGTGTTTGAAGCTTTTGTTGGAATTCATACAGAGTCAATCACTGTCTGGAGTTATTTTACAGATGAGTCTGCTTCAAACATTCTCATGTTTTTCACTCAGAAAAAGAAATAAAAAAAGCATGTAATAAAGTCTGAAAAGTTTGTGTATACCCACTGTTACAGAAACATCAGAAGAATTGTTCATTTCTGGGCATTTTGTTGCATTCCCTCATATAGTTTGCACCAACTCTAACATCTGATGTTTTCCTTTGATAAATGCAGATCTGTTCTTCAGCAGAGAAGAAAGCCATTGACAAGATGATAGATTCTGGTCCTCAACTGGCAGGGACAACAGAGTACAATGTGGTCCTAAGTGAGTGATTGATATTGTCCTATTTGCATGTGCAGGAACTTGCTGTGAGAAACCACGGTCTCCCCCTTGTGGCTCTGAAAAGTTTTACATGAATATGGTGTGCCTTCTGATAAATATGCTCTGATTCTGAATGTATTATTATTATTTTTAGGACACAGGAAGGGTCAGATTTTATTTTACAGAATAAATTAAAAGAGGATAGCTTTTAATTTCATAAGGAAAATCAGTTTCTTCTGTTTAATATCCAACCAGCTTCCAAAATATGTGATTGGCATCCTCACGGCTGCAATTTGATTTATTTTGCAGTTCAAATTATTTCTCACAACCTCGCTCCTCATCATCTGATTATGTCATTAACGGGATTTTCCCGTCTTGTTAGGAGAAGGATTGGCCCTGTCATCACTGTTGTGAGCTTGTTGAGGCTTCTGTCATACGTAATTTGCTTCTCCACAAAACAAATGATAATACAAAAACAAAATCATAAAGAGAATGAATATGAATACATTCAGAAAATATATGTTTGGAATACTTCGGATGAGCATTAATATTTTTTCCTCATTAACTTAAGACCGCCTCTCGGCCAGGAAGTCAAAAACACCCCCTACCATGAATGGAAAGTGACATAATGTTAGGAAACATAAAGCACAACTGCCAGATTGTTTGATAGTACTGATGCTGAGGGGTTTAGATTTATTTTTGGAGTTTGCAGCAGAGCCTCTGTTACCTCACCTTCGTTATTGTCAGACAACGTGAACACGTTCTATGATTTGTTTTTCAAGGCATGGCTCAGGTTTACATGTGCTCTCGGTGTCATTATTTGTTTTGCAGGTTTATATAACCGGGGCTTTATTTACCTGGATGTTCCCATATCGGATGACAGCTGCATCTCAGGTACACCACCCTGTGTGTTTTAAACACTGCTGGTTTAATCAAACTTTGAGCAGGTCAACCTCATGTGTGCTTGAAGGTGCATCATGGACGATTAAGTTCTATAGAAAAGTTGCGTTTTTGTACGTGTGGAAATAGATTAGTAAGTACTAAGACCGTGGAATCACCTCAGTGTAAAAACAGTTATTTTTCCTGGTGTCAATTCTTCTTTCAGTGCCCCCACTGGAAGGTTTCGTCATGAACCGTGTTCAGGGTGATTACTTTGAAACGCTTCTCTACAAAATCTTTGTGTCCATTGATGAGCAGACAAACGTTGCTGAGGTAGACCTTAGACGTGTCTTTTATTTTTCTCAGATGACTCTTTGTCTCTTTATTTAGTTACTGATCCGTTTTTTTTCCCTCCTGAACCATCCTTCCTCTGTGGCTGTCAGCTAGCCAATGTGCTGGAGATCGACCTGGATTTAGTGAAGGTGGGTTTCCATCTTTCTACTGCACAACATCAGGATGATATTGTAAAATGATATGGTTCTGCTTTTAAATATGATTGTAAATCTGTGAAGTTTCAGTCCTGCCTTAAAATGCGGCACCGACAGAAATGTATTTTCTTATCTGAAGTAGGCTTCATTATTGGATGAAACAAGCTGCTGGTTTTTCCCCCGCTCTAGTTTTGACCTGTTTGTCTTTTCTACAATCCGCTAATGCAGAAGAAATAAAACATAATGCAACAATCTGACCATTTATTAAACCCAGCTATGCTAGATATGTGTTTGTACAGTGCAAGTATGTCCAGCTTGCTCTTAGAAGATTCTTGAAGGATAGATTTTCATCCTTAAAGAAGGTTTATCTTCTGCAGAATTTCAGGCTTTTAATATATTTGCCACTGTTTGTTGGTAATAGCTGTTTATATTTGCATGATATTTCTTTATGGGCCTTCTGTTTGTACAGTTAGACTTCATAACTTTTAACCAGGCTGCCACAAGTGATTTCTATTTTGCGATTAATTTCTCAGCTACTTCTTAAAATCAAAAAAGAAAATTAAAAAACCCTTAATATTAAATAAAACCTTTTAATATTTATGTATTTGCAAAAAAGCAAATAATTAGAATGTCAAAAATGTTGAGGACCGAATTGAAAAAGCAAAGATCTCAGTTAAGACATGAGTGCAACTCCAAAGAGAAATCTGTTTCCCTTACTGAGCCTCCATCATCTTTTCCTGTGCTTTCTCACCCTCGTAACGCTTGTGTGCACACCTCTTTACAAACACCGACCCACACACATACCTTTGAAAAGGAAAGCTTTACAGGCACTTTTTTTAGGCACTAGTGGCCTTTATTTTACAACTTTTTTTTAAAAGTAAGTCGACAGGAAATAGGGTGGAGAGAGCGGGGGAAGGGTATGCAGTAAACATCGTCAGGGCAGGATTCAACCCGGCGACAGCCTGCGTCAGGGATCGAATTTCACGATTTAGGAGCTCATGCAGAGTTGCTCTTATTGTAACAACAACCTGAATTCTCCAAACTGCCTTTTCTTCCTAAATATTTAGCTTGAAGGTGCCTAAGTTAGACACAGCGGATGATTAATGGGTCCTCAGTACCCTGCTTTCATCTGAGAAGCAGAGCACTGTGTCAACTTTTTAAAATCCGACTTAATATCCTTCCAAATGATGTTGAAAAACATGCAGAAAGATGATGTGATTTTGTAACTTTTTACACCAGTTTATTCATATAGTTTGAATCAGGGTGCTGCATCTGTTGGTTGTGGCTTAAAGGGTTAAGAAATGATAGATGTATGCTGCTAAAGCAATTTAAATAAAGTATGCTCACAGCTGCAAAAACACCATTAATATCCCATTACATCTCAGCTTATCATAAATGTGTCCATTACACTGTTCATACACAAGGTAATTTAAAGTGCTTTACAGGAAAATCAAAGAACAAAAGTAAAGAAAACTACATTAAAACAATAAATGTATAAAAAGAATAATGGCTAATCTTAAGCACCTCATAAAATGAAACTTGCATTAAACTGAGCAGATTCCCTCTACTTGGATAGTCCTCTTTGTTTTAGGCTGGTGTGAAAAGTCTTGTCCAAACTCTGGTGCGGACCAAACAAGGGAAATCTATTCAGCCTGAAAACGTGGGTCTCAGTTCACTTTCAGCTAAACTCTGATTTGCTTACAATGGAAATTCAACCAGACTATGCACCAAACCAAAGAGAGAAAATGAGCCAAAATATGTGAAGTGACGTTTCCCCTTGTTTGCTTCTTGTCCTGGAAACTCTGAGTGAACAGCTCTCTGATTATCTGAGGGGTCTTCATGGTTCATTCTTACAAGAAAATTTTAAATGCTTTTTAGGTCTAAAATCAGTTCCATATTGGTTACTGCAAGATTTTAAAACCTATCATTTTAAAAACAGGAAGCCTGTGCAGTAATTTAATGACTGATGTGATATGAGTAGTCTTTCAGGTGTTGGTCAGGACTCCAGCAGCAGTATTTTGGATGAACTGCAGCTGCTTGATAGAGAGTGGTAAAATCACTATTAAATAATCTAACCTACTAAAAAAAAAACATGACATAGTTTTCCTGTATCTTTTGTCATAAGATGTTAGTCATCATTTAGCGATTGACTTTATGGAGAGATTGAAATTTTGTTCTCGATTCATAACGACACCTGGGATTCTTGCATCCTCTGTGGTCTTTAGCTTCATTAAATCTAGGTGTGTGATGACCTCTTGGGTTGCAGCTTGCAGGTTTGGTGCCAAAAGCAATTACTTGTATTTTTTGCATTAAGCTGGATGAAATTCTTTCCTATACACTTATTGATATTATGGCTACGCAGGACTAATGTAACACAGAAACATAACAATGTGTGTCCTCAGCATACATATGGCGAGAGACGTTGTAGAACTCCATAATTTAAGCTAGTGAGCACATATAGACATTAAATATAAGTGGCCCGAGTCCTGAAAAACTCCACTTGTGATCTTTGTTCACACAGATTAATTGCTGTGTAACACAAAGTAGTTCTAGATGGTCAAGTAAGTTTTTAACCAGTGTAGCACAGAACCAGTGGCTACCAGTAATAGTAACTCAGAACTGTCATTTATATATGTCACCTAAAATGCAGCACTGTGATGTGGTCAAACACTAATTAATACTGTAGTAACATTTTCTGAAAGTCTTTCTTTGGCAAATAATTCTACAATTAACTACTGAAGTATAAACAAACAGAGCAGCTTAAAAAGTGTCACTAAGTCCAGGTCTGTGTATAACCAGTGTTAAATGGATGGAGCTAAACTACGCAGTCAGTCCCATGTTAATGGTTCATGAGTGACCTGCGTTTGGTTGAACATTATCCAGAGAGCTTATTTTTTCCGCACTTGTTTATTTTGAAGTACTTAAATGTTTTAGACCAGCAGATTATGTTGTTTATTTTTTGTTGACATTATGAAATTAAATAGTGTGCAACTGAGATTTATCCATGCAATTATAATTAAAAGTAATAAATAAAAAATCAAAAGGCATCAGCCAAGTGATCAGGAAAAGAATTATGGACTTCTACAAGTCTGGCTTATCCTTTAGTAAAACTTTAAATTGGCTAAAGGCGCCTTGTGATTCTGGTCATTTATATCTAACCATAAACACGATGGAAATGCCCAGCCATCAAACTGTTCATGACTGAGGATAAATGATAATAGTTGTTTGCTGCGAATGTGCGAATTGACCCCAGAACAAAAGCAAAAGATCGTGTGAAGATGCTGGCTGAAGCTGTAAAACCGTTCCATACAGAGATTTGCTAAAGGGCCATTCAGGGAGGAAGAACCCGTTACTCCAAAAGCAACACAACAAGCCAGATTTCCGTTTGTGAATGCACCCAGGGGCAAAGACCTTAATGTTAGAGACATCCTGATGAAACCCGACTGAAGTGTTTGGCCATAATGACCATTATTGCTGGTGATGCACTGAATTTTCCCATTAAGGGACAAATGAATCCATATTTTACATTTGAGGGGATAAGAGGGAAGCTTGCAAGCATGAGAACACCATCCTTACTTGGAAGTAAGGTGTGGCAGCATCATGTTGTGGGGGTGTTTCACTGCAGGAGGGCCTGGCGCACTTCACACATAAAATAAGGAATAAACAGACATAAAACAATGTTAGACGACACAACAACTCACTCAAGAGAATAAACAACCTATGCTGAGCTGGGTCATCCGCATAACACCAAAGTAGTTATAAAGTGGCCTAATGACAACAAAGTTCATGTATTAGCATGGCCATTACAGAGCCTTGACCTCAGTCCCACTGAAAATATGTGGTCAGAGCTGCAAATGCGTGTATGACCAAGATGGCATCCAAACCTGACTCAGTTTCCTGGTTCTTTGAGGACGAATGGGCCAAGATTTAAACTATTACTATCCTGTAAACTCTTGTGAAAAGCTTGTGGAAAGATGCCCAAAACATTTGACCCAATTCATACAGTTTTAAAGGCAGTTCAAGTAATTACTATATTATTG
The DNA here is from genome assembly GCA_036173005.1 of Crenichthys baileyi. NCBI lineage: Eukaryota > Metazoa > Chordata > Actinopteri > Cyprinodontiformes > Goodeidae > Crenichthys > Crenichthys baileyi. The sequence goes on along the minus strand of JAHHUM010001063.1, from coordinate 53,284 downwards.
AAGGAATGCTAAATATTTCAAATTTATACTTTTAAACTGGCCTAATAAAAGGGATGAAAGGATGTGGAAAGACTTGATGTAGAAAAATCTACTCGGAAAACATTACATTGGAACAACTATGACAAGATTTAACTGTGATTGGCGATGTAAAAGATTTGAAATATAATACAATGTTTTCTTTCCAGATTCCAGAAAGCTCTTAGCATTTCTCATGAATTAGCAAGCAAGAAATCGCTCCAGTCTAAAAGCGTGTTGTTGGATCAGTGCACCCCTTCTCATTTTTAATCAGTCTATGCAGACATGTTATCAGCACTTTGTCACAGCATTTTCCTAGTGTATCCTCTTCAGATGTAACTGCCTGGAAAAATGGTCCATGAATACAAAGTTTCATGTAGGCTGTGTGTTCCTCTTGTTTGATTAGAACGCGGTTTCCATGTACTGTCGCCTCGGCTTTGCAGTGAAGAAAGGTCAGGTGTTCAGCTCGGAGCAGCTTCACCCCAGCTGGAAGAACGCCCCATCTGTTAACAGACTCAAGTATGCGCTTTCTCTACTGTCTGATCACCACCATAAATCATTATTAGCAATTTAATTTGATGTTCTGTTGTAGGAGCACCATGGACCCCCAGAAGATGCTGCTGTCCTGGGAACAGGGCAGTCCCGTCATGGAAGGAGGCTCCTCAGCCACAGATACAGACACTACAAGCCTGGAAGACCAAGGTCTCACACCCACGCACAATCCCAGGCATATTCTGCATTGTGTGCAAATAATTACACTTGCTGACATGTGCACATGGAGCACTTTGTGATTGTTACTTCTGAACTTTCAAATCTGCACCGCTAATTAACCCCTAAGAAAGCTCAGCAGTGCTGCTAAAATTAATTTTCACGCTAATAGGTGTTTGTATAAAGTGGTCTCATTTTGGCCTAATTTCAATTTCGTTATTCACGTTAAGCTGGCAGAGTTGCTTGCAAATTGGATTTTATCAAAGGGGCTGTTGATCAACAACATTTACATGCAAATAAGTTTAAATTAATCTATGTGAGTGAGAGGGGTGTTCAGAATACGTCAATTTTTACAAAAATCATATGCTAATATCTGCAATTAGGGGGAGTAACTGACAGCTAATTGCCTTTGTTGTAACGAGTGTCTTACAATTTCTCCTGCTGTATGAATAATGTTTCTTTCTCAGCAGGAGACACGGGCAGCGTTAGCAGCCTGAGCATCCCAGCAGCTCCCACTAAGAGGATCGCCTTCCTGTTCGACTCGACGCTCACAGCCTTCCTGATGATGGGCAACCTGTCCCCGGTCTGTGCAGACATTGAACGCACCACATTATTTTTGCCTGAAAAGAAAACATGTTTCAACTTAGATCTACATTTTTGTTGCGCTGTCCTATCAGAACCTGAAGAGCCACGCGGTGACCATGTTTGAGGTGGGGAAGCTGTCTGATGAGACTCTTGATAGCTTCCTGGCTGAGTTGGAGAAGGTCAGTTCAAATTTTCTTTTTTTTATTTCCCTAGACATAAATTTGCAGTAAAAGTTTTTTTTAAAATGCCTGTTTTTACTCAGGTGGAGAGTACAGCAGAGGGTGAGGCTCAGCGTTACTTTGACCATGCTCTCACCCTTAAAAACACCATCCTCTTCCTGCGCTACAACAAAGAACTCACTCAGGATCAAGGACCTGATATTCCAAATATAGGTATTTATGCTGTATATGTTTTTGCTTTTTAAATCTGATCTCTTTTTGTATCTTAAAGATCATGACTCCATTCAAAATTATTCTTATCCCTTAAACTTTTGATCTTACAACCAAAAATGTCTAAACTTTGACTGGGCCATTCATGAGCATGGTTTCATCTAAACCATTCCTTTGTTGCTCGGACAGTATTTTTTGTGTTGTCGTCGTGTTGGAAGTCCCGAGTCTTTTGCAGCTTCTAACATTATTTGTTCCATGATTGTCCTGAAGTCGGCTCCATCCATCTTCACATCAGCTCTGATCAGCTTCCATGTCTTTGCTGGAGAAAAGCATTCCCAGAGCATGATTCTGCTACAACCATGTTTCACATTGGCTAGTGTGTATTCAAGTTAAAGTGCAGTGTTCTATATTACCGCGCATTACATGAAGGAAAAAACGTTTACTCGTCATTCCATCTGACCAAATCACTTTCTTGCATGTTTGCTGTGTCCCCTACATAGCTTGTGGTAAACTGCAACCAGAATGTTTTATGACTATTTCAACATGACACTTCTTGCCTCTCTTCAATCAAGTTCTGATTTGGGGAATGGTCAAATAATAGCTGTTGTGTTGACAGATTCCTACTCCTGAGTTGTGGATCTCCTCTAGTTCCTTCAGAGTTACCATTGGCTCTGGTAACTCATTATTCCGAAATTTGGATAATCTCAGATTAATGCTTTTCTTGCCTGGTCTGTCAGTTAAGGTGGATGACCATATCTTAGTAGGTTTGCAGCGGTGTTATAATTTTTTCCCTTTGCTCACGATGAATTGAATATTGCTCAGTTAGATGTTCAAAGCTTGGGATTTTGTGTTTCAACCTAAACTTGCTTTATTCTTCTCTATTTGTTCATTAATGTTCTCTAACAAGTCTCTGAGGCCTTCACAGAGCAGCTGGGTTTATACTGAAATAAATTACACACAACTACCCTAACTACTGTTTTGTTAGCTATTGGTTGTAATTGATTTTATTTAGGAATAATACAGTAAAAAGTGCTGAATTTACATGCACACCACACTTTTCAGAAATTTAACTTTTAGAAATTTTCTTACATTTTCTAACGATGCAGTACTTTTTGTTAGTCTGTCATATAAAATATAAAAAATATTGCAGGTTTTAGTTGTAACAAAATGTAAAAACGTTTAAAGAGTATAAATACTTTTTAAAAATTCTGTAGGGTACCTGAACATATCCATCCATTTAACAAATATTAAACTTCTAATGTCTAAATTTGGAGGGTGTTTTTTTTTTTTTATGAGCTGCTGCAGCGCCACTCCGGATTAGAAATTGTGACTGCCATCCTGATCTGAACGGCAACCGTTGTAAATACAAGCTAATATTTTCTCCTAGTTTCCTGCGTGTCGCTACAGTGTTCTGGTAGGTATTTTTCTGCCAGAGGGTAACCTCATTTGTCATAAATTCCAGGCAATATTTTGCAATGATTAATAAAAAAAAAGGAAACGCTCAAACCTCCACATGGGAACAGCGAAACTGAAGCAGAAATGTTCAGCCGAGAGACTTGTAATCCAGAGGGAATATATGCTTATAAAAGAGCTTTGATACAAACTTAAAACCCGTTGAATCTTGCAGAATTTATATACCCTGGAAATTGACTAAATATATCCGCTGTATACTATAATACTTTTTATGTTGCAGTAAAATAAGAAATATGTTTTCCTTTGCAGACTGTGAATTTTAAATTTAAATTTTCATAATTTATTTAATTTAACTGATTAAATAATTTAATTCTTTTAATGTGTTCAGGAAGAACCACGGAGGTTTAAATGTAATTAGGTAAAATAACATCATGATTAAACATTAAACTTTAAAACTAATTAAAGGACCCTAGTCCCTCTGTGTTTTGCAGAAGTTTTCCAGATGCTTTAACTTGTTTCTGTTTATTTGTTGATCCTAATTTATGTTTTTGTTTTAAATCATTTAAAGATTGTTTTTGAGATAATCTGGCTCGCTTTTTGGTTATTTTTGCTTTACTTTTCATTATGCGGGCATGTTACTGTGTATTCAGTCAATTTTGCAAGTTATATTTATACAGGAAAAACAATGTAATGTGTTGCATTAATGTATAAACCTCAACCAGCAGCGGCTTTAGAGTTTAAATTAATAGTTTTTTTGAATGTACTTTTAGCTGTCATTACAACAGTTGTTGTTAACAGCTATTGGTAAATGAGATGTTTGCTCCCTGATGTCCTGTGGGCTTAAAATCAATAAGTAATTAAAATCCTGGAGCTCATCTGGAAGCCACAAAGAGGAAGTGGATCCTGTTTGTGTTCATCTATTGGCAGACCACATCTCTGATTCACCCAGAGCTGCCTTTAATGATTCTCTCTCTTTAGTTAAATATGTGCCTGTAAATGGCTGAATACAGAGTTGCATTGTTTGTCTCTTGTCTCAAGGTGGAGCAGCGCAGAATTTGTCGGCCCACAGCAACAAAGCAAACCTCTGGGATCTGCGTAGACACTGTTGTGGCGTCAGATGTGTTTTGTTTGACTTGGCTTTATGCCTCGGCTCTGATTGTCTCACCTCGCTGTCTTCCTTAAGCAGGCAAACCCTGCTGACTGAAGCTAAACTGTGCCTTATGTTAACTGTTCATTTAAGGAATGAATGCAATTAGTCTAAGTGATTAAGAAACGGGAACTTGATGTGCTTTCTGCAACTGCCCATGATGACATTAGAGAAAACGGTATTAATACCACCTTAGTGCTCGATGTGATTACAATATAACTGTCTTTTTCTAGAAGTATGCTTGAAAATACGTTTTTCAATGCGATCCTTTTTTATTAAACGTTTGGTTGCAATATCATCAATCAGGGCACATTTTAATCTATCTAATTTAATGTATTATTAATATTAGTAGCCATTTCACAGGTTTTAAAACAGGATTAAAAAGTAGGGACTTTCAAACAAATCTGCTTATGGTATTTGTCAGGATTAAATAAGCATCTACATTTCCAAAAATTTATTAGTAAATAAATAACTTTAATTATTTTCACAGCTACAATTTACATTGTGAAACCATAGGAGCACATTTAAAACAAGCCACAGCATGGATGGTCTTTCCAGGCTCTTGGTGGGATCTTTTGGGTTAGACCAGGAAACCAGCTTACACTCGATTTAAACGTGCAAACCCCTCAGCTGTTTAGAGCATGAACAAAACCTTTAAGGTGAGATTGTGGCGGTTTAAGTTATTTATTGGCGACATGACTCCCATCCATCCACTGCTCTGCCTGCAGCCTAAAGCACCTCAGAAAGCAGCTGTACAGAACAATCCCTGATCTTCATGTCAATGAATACAGGGACTTAATCAGGCCCAGAAGAAACTGGGATTAATGCGCTGGACTCTCAGTGAAATACAGGTCCCAGTTGGAGAGAAGCATGAGTAACTGTGAATTGCACTTATAGCCTCATAGCTGGGAGACTGTAGGAAGTTGAGCTTTTCAGGGTGTAGTTTAAAAGCATATGTTGTTTTTGATGTTTTACACTGTGAATTTTAAAAGTAGAAAATGTCTAAGAACATTTCAGAACATCTGGTGAAAATTTCTGCAGCTTTTTGCTACTTTAAATTTCTTTTATTGCAGTTTTGCCACTAGTTGCCTGCAGCTTTTGCCGTACTGCTGGACTTTTTTCTGGAAACTGGTATTTCCTAAATAAGTCATCAGTTTCTTGCAACATTTTCACTTTTAGCCTTTTGATTTGTAAACAGATTTCAGTTTTTGACATTCTTTAGTTTTTCTGAGGAACTTGGTTAGAATAATATAGCCTTGAAAATTGTATCTTCCATAATTTTCAAACAAATGTTAGAAACAAATCGAGACATCTGAGACCTTATTAGAAGGCCCTGGTGGTCTTCCTTTTCATTAATTCTGCATCAAGCATAAACACATCTCTTTTTACTGAATAAATAGTGTTGTTTTAATGGAAAACAAAACGCCTAGCATAAAAACATTTAAGCTGCATCCATCCGCTCTAACCATTTGTACTTGATTCCCGTCCCATTTTTCAAAGGAGTGCTAATATATTTTTTCTCTTCTCTCCAGGTTTTCCTTTGGACATGCTGCGCTGCGAGAGCCTGCTGGGTCTGGACCAGGCCACCTGCAGCCGCGTCCTGAACAAAAACTACAAGCTACTGGTCTCAATGGCGCCGCTCAGCAACGAGATCAGACCCATCAGCAGCTGCACACCTCAGGTATGAATCCTGGAGGAAGAGGGAACAACATGGACATTGTGCTGTTTCTGTGTACGTCAAGACAGGAAGGGAGGTCTTTTTGTTTGCAGATTAAGAGACAGATAATGTGTTGTGGGCTCTTGTTGTGTTTGCCATCTTGTCTGGTGTACACATTTGAGGTTCCAGAGTGATCTGTAAATGTGTGTGTGTTTGTGTATATGTGTATATATACACTCTGTGAATTCTCAGCCTGCAGTTGCCCCAACAACGAGGCTGCACAAAGAGAGGAGGGAGGAGGGAGGCAAGGCTCATGAGTAATTCCTCTGCTTGGCTCTCCTCCAGCTCTCTAGCTGAGCCCAGCGAGACAGACGGAGACGAGTTAAACTCTTGTTGTGCCATTCATGCTGTTGCTTATTCTCACACCGCTGCGGCCCACTGAAGTGGAATTTGATGAATTCTTCTTGTTTTAACTCAAATCTTGCTTTTATTTAATAAAAAAAATTATGTGGCTAATAATAACTAATGTCTGTGTTTTGATGTGTTGGTGTGTTGGCTTAGTTTCCTGCTCCTTATCTGTTTATCTACATGTTTATTTGTTTCACCCTGCAGCACATTGGCCCAGCCATCCCTGAGGTGAGCTCCATCTGGTTCAAGCTGTATCTGTACCACGTGACGGGCCAAGGCCCGCCATCTCTGCTGCTCTCCAAGGGCTCCAGGCTCAGAAAACTGCCGGATATTTTCCAGGTGAGACCAGGTTAATGATTGTTCAGATAAGGGAGTTCAAAATGGTAGCAAGAAGGTAAAAAGGGCAGATAGGAGAAGTCTCACATGAAGCTAAACACTAGCAGCTCTCAGGAGCCATCGTTTAAAGTTTTGACCTTGCTTTCAGTCACAGGTGGGTAATTAGATGATTCGCTGTCTCCTATGTCCCTGCTGACCTTCATTCCTTAATATAGCACCAAGTACTTTGTGATTATACGTCATGGTGGGCTAATATTTTTCCTCCTTTTAGGCTTGAAATCTGATCTTGAGAATATGTGAGGACAGAACAAAAGGAAAAATAGTACAATAAATTCTCTGCAGAATACCTGCAATATGCAAATAAGGTGCTTGATGGGAAAGCAGAACCAACTCCCTCCTGTGGAAACAACTAGACTATTTACTAGGGATTTTGCCATCAGAAGATTTGTTTGTTCCTTGATGTTAGTCATTCAATAAAATGCATTTGCTGACAGTCACAGTCTGACACTTCATTAAAGTTAATAAGATCCATGCATATGCTGGAAAACTCAGTAACTGTAATGTGCAGTAAAATAACACCCGACATTTCATCAGTATTGCATGGTCTACATTAGTATTGGGAATGTGTCCTTAACTCACTTACCAATGAGGTTCCAGATGCTCCTAACTGGAGTTCCTGTAAGACTGGTTTAATATGCCGATCCAACTCTGAGCTGCTTGTTTTTATGTAATTAGGTCCTAAAGATGTATTTGACATGACGCATAAAGCTGCATTCTTCTGCTGACATAGTTTTCCTTCAGAGTAGTTATCTGAACTGCTACGCTAATGCCAGCATATGTTTTCTCTGTTTTGATATGACGCATTGCTAATTTGTATTTCATTGCTAAATGTATTATTGGGTTTCCAGCTAAGGATGTGCAGACAAAACCTGCAGAAAACATTGCTTTGAAAAGATTTGCTTTGAATGTCAAAAAATGGAACGATAAAGTTTCAGCTGCTCTCTGTGCTGAGAACAAGTCGGATGACGCAGATCAGAAGCTGTAGCAGCCAATTCAGTCTCTCTTTCACGGTGAATGGCATTGGAAAGGATGGAAACACTACTTTGCTTGGGAGAATCCAGATTAATTAGATCAGTAAAACAATGTGCATAGCTTATAAATTGTAAAAATGGTAAATGCCCTGCACTTGTATAGCCCTTTATTAAGTCTGAGGACCCCAAAGCGCTTTACACTACAATCAGTCATTCACCCATTCATACACACATTGAAAGTGGTAAACTACATCATAGCCACAGCTTCCCTGGGGTAGACTGACATGTTTGCAGGTCGTACACGTGACAAGAGCCATAATTATTATTATTTTTTTGCTCCTGGAAAACATAGCTATGAAGCTTGCTTACTTACAAAATAGTTGCTGCTGACATAAAGTTGCAGACATTAAACCAACCATATCTGTCGTGACTTCATTACCCATTCTTTACAAATGCTTTGATCAGGCCATCTCAAACATTTACCATCACACTACTTTGAAAGCTATAATATATAATAAAGAATAATTCATTAATTTCATGTAAAATATCTGACTATGACATTGTTGTAATTTGTATCTGGTTAGTATTGACAGGGTAAGAGGCTGACACAATATTGCAGCTCATGGTAATCATAATTATCCAATCATTCTCCTTTTATATTAGAAGGATTTTATTTTGACTTCATGTTTGCTGGATAAATGATGAAACTATGAATTTAACAAATTTTAGAGCCTGGTAATGTCTGTTATTTATTTGTTAAAACCCTAGAATGGACAGAGGGTGTACTTACATTTCAACATGACTGCATATCTTTGAATTCCTATAAGAAAAAGAGCTGCCACTCCAAATTGTCATTGGCAGTTGTGGGATAATGTGTTGTTTATTCATTTTCCCCATCTTAGGCTTTCGACAGGCTGCTGATCACCTCTTGGGGTCATGACCCCGGCGTCGTCCCTACATCCAATGTCCTGACAATGCTGAATGACGCTCTCACACACTCTGCTGTTCTGATCCAGGTAAACTCAGATGCTCTGCTTGGACAGGGTTACAGTGATGAGAAAAGAAACCTCGCACTTCTGAGCAGATTTGCTTATGTTTGGTTCCCAAGCCAGATAATAATTTAGAAAGCCTAAAGAAATATTGAGCAAGACCACGTTTCTGAGAAAGTCTGGGTCTTTGGTTAACAAGAAGAAAAGAGCTTTCAACAATGCTGTAGATCAGTCTTTTACATGGTCAGTGTGACCATAAAGTGAACATTACAAATAGAAAACTGTTTATAACTACATGGTTCACAAATATTCATTACCTGGACATTTACAGCATTTAATTTCCTTGCTGCAATTTGCTTTATTGCAAGACTATGTTTTTTTTAAGAAGCCGACAACGTTTCCTTGTCTTGTGAAGGTTCTCAATAATTTAATTCCAACTGTGAAGTGCTTTGGTAACCAAGTCACAGCCAGTTTATTAAAACCAATGGACGTACTGTGTTTTTCCTTCAGGGTCATGGTATGCATGGTCATGGAGAAACTGTTCATATCCCATTCCCTTTTGACGAGGAGGATCTGAAGGGAGGTAAGACTTTCTGCATGAATCTGTGAAGTCTTTTAGACACATATTTTAATAGAAACTGGCTTTGAAGAAGTGCTTTACACACAACATATGACTGAAGAGATGACATCTTATTTACATTATTTGAAATTACCCTGTTTGTCTGCTCTTAAAGAAAGGAATAACTCAAAATAGCCTCTAAAATCACAGACATTATCAAACAGGTAATATATTCACACACCTTCATTTACACATTCAATGTTCTATATAAACATGATGGTAAACCATACATTTATAGATGGTTCATAACATGATGTATTTATTCCCAATCTGCTGGTTGTACTGGTTAATATCTGGGTTTGGGTTGTAGCAGCTGCAGGTTCAACACTTGGCTCTACTGTGATAGCCATCTACTCCATGTGTTATCAGGCCAGTGGAGTTATATGAGCATATTCTGGTTCTAACCCATGGTCCTTCTGCTGTCAGAAAGCGTCCATTTAGAGGCAACAATAGTAATCTTGATCAAATGCACTGGAAACCCCAGTTTCAGTACAGTTCTGGTTCTTTAATATTTTCGTGTTTTACAGCTAAAGGACAGACAACAATTGAACCAGACATTAAAACAGAGACTTGACAGTATTCACTTAGACATAGTAGGAGTAAAAGAAACGTCTTTAGCTATTCTTTCCTGGCAGAGAGGACCACTTTCCTTCTTTCAGATCTCTAACGCCACCTTCACAACAGACTAAGACAGCACCACAACAGTAAAGGAACCCGGCAGCAACATTGGTAGTTTATCTACAAGGTGTATCCCAGGTGTACCTGCAGGGCTTGGTCATCAGAGAGTTTGAAGAAGGACTTGCCAAACCAGCCTTAAGCCAAGGCTGCTACCTCATCACACCCATACCTGGCTGGTAGTTCCCCTAATAGCCTGATTTATTGTACCTTTTCGCTGTTACATGTATAGGATCCTGTCATTTCTCTGCCTGTATCAAAATTTATCTGACTGAGCAGCTAAAATGAATTATCCATGTGCTCAAAATAAGTGTAATGCCTGGTCCGTTCCACAAGAAATCTGTATTTGCTGCACCCCATGGAATAGGGCTCCTACCTGTTGAGAAACAGACACACCTCCAAGTTGCACATAAGGTTACTGGAAGACCAATGGAAGTTGGAAGGGTGAAGTTTAAATTCATCTTCTCAATTTGCTGATAAATTGGTAAAAGGATTCATCGTGTAACGTCATCCACTGCAAAGCTGAAATTAAAGTTGGAGGTGCAGAAAGCTCACATTGTTTCTGGACACAATGTGGTCATTCTAACCCTGTGTGATAGATTGATTAGTTTTCTAGCAAGAGGATTCACTTTTTTATAATTTCACTGTCGGAATGTCCACACATGCTTACAACATTAAGCTCTACTGTGTTATTTAGTTTACTGTGATAATTTCATGTTTTTGCCACCTTGTGCTACAACCTGTCAACACTTTACTCCTACTTGTACCGACGTCTGCTTCCTATGCAGAGTTCTCCTACTCCAACATGTGTGTGCACAAGGCTCTTCTGAAGCTGAAGGAACACGTGGATCTAGAGCACCAGTGTGGCTACATCACCATGCTGAACTCCAACAACAGGCACCGTCGCAGGAGCAGTGACAGCGTTGAGTGCAGAGGTACGAGGAGCAAGCGCACATACATGGTCCAACAAATGTGTACTGCTGATCGTTTAACACAGAAGACTTATTGTTAAATTAGCTGAAATGTCCTCGCTTGTTACAACCAATGGCACTAATGGTGCAAATTAGATAAATATTGCTCACGGTCCAGTTTAATTACACACTTTGTCTGCTTCATTGTGTGCTTTTTTAAGATAACCTTTGCTAATGGATGTGGAAGAAACATTCTTGGCCTTTACTCTGGGATTTACTCTTGATTTAAATAACAAATTACACATAAACCTCGAATGTAAGCTCACAAAAATGCAGTAAATGATGTAAAACCTGGTGTTGATCTTTATTTGTCGTTTGTGTTCAAGGAGAAACCCATCTCGGCGGAGGCCTGGACACCAATGGCAGCACCGAGTCGTTTGAACTTGTGACAGAAGAGAACGGCAAAGTAAAGACAGACGGTAGGTGCATTTTATTTTTCCTTAAAAAATATTTGCAAGTATTCGTTTGGGATTTTTTGTGAGTCCGAGGACAAGCTGAAGTGTGACAAGCGGTTCAGTCTGAATTCAAAACCAGGACTTTCATTTCAGTGTCTCGTGTTGTTTCTTCTCTTTCTTTCAGCTCTTTCATCTGAGGATGAGTGGGTCCCTCTCGAACTGTGCTTTGGCATGCCCCTCTTCAGCTCAGAGCTCAACCGCAGAGTGTGTCGAAAGATTGCCTCACACAAACTCTGCAGCAATGAGAGGTAAGAACTCTGTTACTGTTGTATAAAATGTTGAGAAGAGGTGTGTTGCTAGACTTCAGTATTGTTGTTGCTCTTTCAGCCTTCAGGAGCTACTTCACTCAAGCCGAAAGCTATCACTCAAAGTGCTGAGCTTTGTTCATTCGTTCCAGGTAAGAGCTCTGAGTCGCTGTTTCTTCCGTTTGAGCTGAAATGAAAAACATATTGTCCTGCAGAAATATAGAGCCTGATTTTAGGGCCAAACTAAATCAGGTTTCATCCTGTTTATTTCCACAAATTACAGGTAATTTTGAATAAATTCTTGTTTATTCCCATGGACATTTTCTAACCTTTAAACATTTCCAACATAATGCAACCTTAGTGAAAACTGAAAGGGGGGAAAAGGCAGATAATGGCTGCATTTAAATTGTGATTAAAATTTTAAGCAGCAACAGAAGTTTAAACAGTTTAAATGTATGCATCTATGTGCATAATTGCACATACTCTGTAGTTAGCAAAAATAGACAAAAATAGACAATATGACAATATCAGATTGTGAAATTAATATCATCTATATGGTAAATTCTGCCTGTTGCTGTTCTGTGCTCTTGATCATATTTATCAGTTTTACTTTCCCCTTTTTCCTTCAGCCTCATAACTTAGATTTTATGTAGCAAGACTTCCCTTTACCTGAATGGCAGAGGTGGTTATCTTTTTAATTAAAATACAGTTTTTGACACAGGGACTTTTTTAAATCTCAAATATTAAATGTGTTTGATTAGAGCTTCAAAATATATGCAGTTGCATAATTGTGTAGGACAGCTTGGATGCATTATTTGGTAATTTTATTGCCATTGGTAATGTAGTTGGCCAGTTGGATGCACTCAGTGTATATTTTTAGGGACTGCGATACTAAAGCTCATGGAGAGTGTTGGGGGACATTGTGTTATGGCGAAGTTTGGAAGCAGTCACAAAAATGTTGATAAAGGGTGATATAACTGAAATTCTGATATCATGCAGCCGAATGTTTGATGTACGATTGAACTTAATACAAGTTAGTAAAATTGCTGATGAAAATCTATTAAAAAAACTTAGTGGACTGAAATTGTCTGTTTTTCCTTAAGTGTCATTGGGAGTTTGTTCATACTAAATAATGATTTTTCCATTAAAATCCTAATATGATATTGTTGCTAAGTCGCCAGTCCATATTAGAGAGATTAGTTTAATTAAAGGCGTTGATTTAAAAATGTTTTTTTCAGAGAACTCTATAAAGTAATCGTGTCTCCTGGAGGCACATATCCCTGTCTCTTACGGATGTTCTGATCTGTGAGCCTTGTCATGTATTGACAGGACGGCGGCCAGCCGTCCGACCCGGACAGCGGCGTGTCGAACCCCCTGAGCCAGCCTCCGGCTGAGTCCGGCGTCCCCCTGCCGTCCCTCAACCTCCTCTTCAAGGATGGACAGCTGAAGGAGTGGAGCGGCCGGCCCCCTCCCCCTCTGGACATCTCGTCTCTGCAGAAGGACCAGCCCTCATAAACCAGGCGCAGTTTGTCCATGAGGACATTACTTCTCAGTGAAAACGGACCACCCCCTCTTTTCTTTTGTCTTTCCAACATCACATCTCGCTGAGGGCATCTTTTAATAGTGGTCCAACCCTGCATCTTCATACCCACTCACAAGGAAATGCCCTCGACATTCTTGTGCATCAGTATCCAGTGATGGGAAAATTAACCCTGTCAGCTCTTTATTGTTTATCTACTGTAAGAGGAAGCATCCTTCAGCAACACCAGTATCCACCTCCTATTTGTTGTTTCCCTGCGTGATTCCTTGCATCCTTACGAAGGCAGTGTTATCCGTTGGAGTGGTGCTATAATCGCAACATATAACAGTGATGCAGGTAAATGGCTTAAAACCTGGAAAAACCAGTTACTTTGTTTACCGCTGACGCCTTCACTCTCATCCTCCAGTTAGTGCCAGTTTTTTTCTTAAAAGTAGAGTGAAAAGTGACCCCCATGAAACTCGGACTTCTTCAGCAACCTTTTTAACATTATGCATTATTGTAGGAAGTCTTACCAGCTGAGTTTGAATCCAAACCTCTCTGTTTTGTCTCATGTTCAGTGATTTAATGCATGATGCTGTTGCACAACAACAAAAAAAGGAAATTCCTTCTCTCTTTATTTGTAATCAATAAGGTGGGACAATATGTTAATTGCACTGTCCAGGATTTGTTCAAACCTGTGGATAAATAAATGTCATGTCCTTTTTTTATCTTTAAATGTAGGATTGGTTGTAGTGCACATTAACGTTTTTAGAGCTCTTGTTTACGAGAAGGAAGTGTTAACTTGTGAAAACACAAGCATCTTAAGAAGTGACTGGGCATTTGAAGAATTTCTGGTTATTTGTTCTGGGTTTTTTTTATATGTAATTAAGAGCACCAAAGAAATTTTTTCTTTATAATGATTTTTTTTTTTTTATCATTTGTTGCCTTTATTATAATCAGCCAATCAAAGAAGCTCAGCCTGGGATCAGAACTGCTCATTTGCTTTACTTTTCAACCTTTTTGGTTTTCTTTTTTTTCTTTGCAAGTCGTCTAAAGGTTCGTTAATTTTAGTAATTCAGTTTAAAAAGTGAAGCTCAATCATTCATTGCACGCAGACCATATTTAAATTGTTTATTTTTTATTAATTTTCATAACTACTGATAAGAAAAAAAAAACAAAACTCAGTTTCCCAGGAAATAAGAGTATTGCATAAAATTAATAAGAAAAAAACGTTTAATACAGAAATGTTATGTTATAGCCTTCACAATCATGGATATCATTAACACTCTCCACAAGGAGGGTAAGCCACTAAAGGTCTAAAAAAAAGCTGGTTGTTCAGAGTGCAAGCATATTAATGGAAAGTTGAGTGGAAGGAAAAAGTCTAGTTAGAAAAAGGGGACCTAGCAAGAGGAATAACTGCAGGCTTGAGAGGATTTGGAAGCAAAGACATTACCTTTTGTTTGAAACCCTTTTGGAGATGATGATTTCATTTTCCATCAGGGCTTGGCACCTCCCCACATTGTCAAAAGTGCCAATACCTGGTTTAATGACCATGGTATCACAGTGTTTGATTGGCCAGCAAACTAGCCTGACCTGAAACCCATTGCCTATTGTCAAGATGAAAATGAGACACCAGACCCAACAATGCAGATAAACTACCAGTACAGTATGTACAAGTGTGACCAAAACTTGGTCCGGGCTTATTTTTCATGAATTATGACAGTAATGCAGCATGGCTTGGAGGTGATCAGCTCAGGTTACTTTAATATCAGCCTTCAACCTCTCTGCATAGTTTGGTCTGGTGTGTCTGGACAATTAGATCAGGATTTATTTTAAGCTTGTCAGCAAAGGGAAGCATGAAGTGCTTAAAATTTCCTACTAGAGGGCTAAGCTGACTTAAAACTTGATTAAAAAAAAAAAACAGTGGACCTTTTCCAAGACCATTTTTCTTTCCACTAAACTTCCCATTAATATGGTCTTATTGGGCATTGTGCTTACCTAATCATATGTATTCTAATTTTTTGAGAAACAAAATTTTGGGTTTTCATTAGCTGTAAGCCATAATCATAATAATTTAATGAAATGCAGCTATAAATCAGCTGATTTGTTTGTTATTTTTCTCCCTACTGCACGTCCCTCTCTCTCTGAATGAACTCCAGCTTATGTGCGGTTCTCTGCTCCCTTAGCCAGCCTATCGCACTCTCTGAGGGATTTTGTTTACACCATGTTCAGTTGGTGAGGGAAAAAATGTGGCTTGTAATATAGAGAGAAGGCAACTTTTTTTTTTTTCAGCACTAGACAGAGTCTGGGGGTCGAAAATGGAAATGCTAATGCGTTGCCGTGGCATCTCTGAGGCGTCAGTTGGCTCAGTGTTTCTGAATTTCCTCTTCATGAATTCTTAGTGCATTTTCTTTTTCCTACCTGCATAAGAAAATGTGGAGAACTCGTGCCGAGGTAATTTTTTTTTGAAGGAATCTCCCCTCTGCAGTTTTTGACCCACTTGTGGAAGTTGGAAATAGAAAAAAAATTGACTAAAACGTGGTCCTGCTGGAGCATGAATACCGTGTAGAAACTGTTGTGTGTAAGTTGTGTATGCGTGTGCTATATACACATCACCTCAAATCTTTACCAGTAACAACCCGCTGCCTCCCACTTATCTACAGCTCATGGCTGTATGTTGCAGTTGCTCATTTTCACCCCCAGTTATTCATCTACCTTAGGTGTTTAAAATGATAGTTTTATATGTCGGCTGAAATTTTAGGAAAAAAAATCTTTGTTGTAGCTTGTTTATTGAGAGTGTGAATATTATTGACTTAAAAAGAAGAAACCCGTAGGAATAAATGGGTTTAAAAAAAGAGAGAAAATGACATTCCTTCACTGCGCTCTGCCTACATCCTCTTCTCCAGATACATATGATCACAAATAAATATGTAAAAAGTATATGAGAATATAAATAAATATGTAATAAGAGCGAGTTTTTCCTCCTTAAAAATGTGTTGTGTTTTTTTTTTTTTCCCGATAGCCAGTCACACCGAGTTATTCTAGGCTGTGTTCCCATCTCGGTGGAACAGATGGTCCACAAACCCCAGCGGTCTGGGTGCTCCTTCCATCTGCCTTAAGCATACACTATCCTTCTCTGGGTTTTAGGGGGAAAACTGGCTGAACACTGGTAATAATTATCTTCAGATGCTGGTTTTACCAGCATTTTAAAGACTGCCTGTCAGACGAGAGGTGACCTTGATACCTCCATGCTTTAACTACAGACTAATTTCTAATCTGCCATTTTTTTAAAGCAAGGTTTTAGAGAAGCTTGTTTTTAATTAGTTTGTCTGAACAATAGTAGAACTTAAAACATAAAAAAATAAAAATTGGGTGTGGGTTCAGGTCCAGTCGTAGCACAGAGAAAGTGTTAAGTTTGTTAAAGACTTCGGATGTAACCCTTGATCTAAACAAAAAGGAGATTATAACCACTACAGTTAGTTGCTGTAATGTGAGAAAATGTAAAATATGTCGTAGCAGATGGCCGCTCACACTGAGCCTGGTTCTGCTGGAGGTTTCTTCCTGTTAAAAGGGAGTTTTTCCTCTCCACTGTCGCTACATGCATGCTTAGTATGAGGGATTGCTGCAAAGTCAACGCCAGTGACTGTCCACTGTCTCTACATGCTCATCCGGTAGGAGTGAATGCTGCAAGTCACTGACTCGATGCAATCTGCTGGGTTTCTTTAGATAGAAAAACTTTTCATCCAATTTGAATAAATAACTGAATCTGACTGCACTATTCAATGGTTAGGACTAATTGGTATGTATGTACCTGACTTTTGTGAAGTGCCTTCAGACAACGTGTGTTGTGAATTGGCGCTATATAAATAAAACTGAATTGAATTGAATTGAATTAAAAAAGGTAAAGGGACATAAGTACTTGATGTTATATACAAGTTAAAGTGACAGATTCGGTTCAAATCACCAAAACTTTTCAGTTAGACGATGACGACATGCGGAGTTCCACAAGGTTCTATTTCAGGTCCTACACAATTTAATTTATACATACTGGGACAGAAAAACGGAAGACCCAGCATTAATTTTCAAAGATATGCTAAAGATACATCCTTGGATTGCTATATATGTACCTCACTTTTTAATTATATATTAAATTAAAGGTCAATCAGGACAAAACTGGAGTTAATAATTGGTAATGGCCTTCATTAAGAAAGAAATCTACAAATCAAAATAAAAGTATTGGCCATATATTTGATTGTAGTTTAAGTTTTTTACATTACAAATGTCACCAGGAACACATTTATCACCTGAAGAACATTGCCAGATTTAACCGTTTTTCATTTGATACAATGCTGGTACCTTAATGCAAGCTTTTTTTTCTTGCAGCATAGATTACTGCAGTGCTCTTCTTTCTGGTCTTCCTAAAACGTTTATTGCTTCTAAAGTCTTTTATCGTTAAAGATGTTCAGATCTTCTGTAAGAGTGTTTTGTTTTTACAAACCCTTGACCATGCAACAGCTTTCCTGCTGACCTGAGAGCAGTGTTTTTAAAAGAAATCTCAGACTTAACTTTTTGGTCTGACTTTTAGTCATTAAAATATCTATTCAGATTTTAACCTTTAGTAATTTAAGTTTAGTTTGACTTGATATTTCTTTTGTTTTTCAGTTATTTACTATAAATATTTTTTAATTACTGTGATTCATTAACGTTTATACCAGTTGTTTGACTTAAATGAAGATTTTAGTTCCATTAGGATTTTATTTAATTTATATATATATATATTTATTAATTTATGTATTTATATATTTATATTTTTTAGGTTTATGCTTCATTTTATTATTTTAGATATTAGCTTATCAGGATTTAAAAAAAATATGCTTCTTAGGATTTTTATGTCTCCAGATCAACAAAAACACATTTACTCATGCCCTCAAATCAATCAACCTCATCCCTGTTTCATTTTTTTACATATCCTGTTGCTTCCCATGTTTAACTCTTTTCTTTCCTTGGGTTGTTGTAGTATTTCCATGGCTGTGTATGAAACAACTCTATAAATAGAGTGTAATGAAAGTCTGCAGAAACTCTGAAAAACTACAACATCCCACTTTTTTGTGAAGAAGATAAGGTGTGTATCTGTGGATTATTGTGCCCCCACTGGACAGGTGTAGCCCAGTCTAATTGGCTGCATCTCCCAGGCCTTCCCCGCTTCACTAATTTCCCAGCTCCACAAATTAGAGAGTGATACCATGGGAGGCAATCCGGAAGAGTAAACTGGGTCACGCCACCTGAGGATGACGCTCCGAGAAGCGGTCATCAGCCTGCACTGATGTGAACCCTCATCAGCTCTGCAAAGACACTCCAGCTGAATTTATTCAGCAGGTTTGTTATTTTGACTCCCATCGTCAGACTGGGGTATGCTGCAGGGCTTGGTGGTGAAGCAGAGGGGAAGGCGGTGAGGAAAGGAAAGAAAACAGAACAAAATCACAAGTGTGTAAAAAAAAAAATAAAAAAATGAAGCCAGAGCTCGTACAGCGATCGAATGCTGAAATTATGCTGGTTCTTGCGCAGTGAATATATCTGCTTTGTTATTCTTACATAGGTGCAAGTAAAAGCAGAAGTGGATGATCTCCTTTTGTATGATGTTTCATCAGGATCAGGTCAGCCCGTGATGCTGCATATGATCTTTCTTGATGCTGACTTTTAGGCCCACTGTTGTTTTTAACTTTGAAACTAAGAAAGCTTAAGCTGATTGTTTATTGTCATGGGTAAAACAATCTGTTGGAGTAATGCTAATGTTTCCTGTATGCTTCATTTGAAGAAGGTTATGAACTCTGATACCGCATGAGGATCACAACACTCATTGAATAGATAGTTCCTTGCAGAAGTACGTCTTAAACCTTTTCAAATTGTATTTTATGTGATAGAGCAACACAAAGTAGTGCTTAATTGTTAAGTTGAAGGAAAGTAATAAATGGCTTTTAATGTTTTTACAACTCTTTTTTTACAACTCTGTGTTCAGCCCCCCTCAAGATTTTGGGGTATTTCTCTACCAACTTTGCACAATTAGAGACTGAAATTTCTGCCCTTTCTTCAAAATAGCTCATACTAAGTGAGATCAGACGCAGAACGTCTGAAAACAACAACTTTGCAATAGATTCTTATTTGTATTTTAATACTTTGACTAGGCCATTCTAACACATTAATATGCTTTGATCTAAATATTTGCTCCTGTCTCAAGTCTTTTGCAGCATCTAGCTAGTTTTTGCCCAGGATTGACCTGTTTTTAACTCCATTCATTATCGCTGCTGAACAGAGGTAGGAAGTAAGACAGTACAAATACTTTTACTCTACCTAAATAGTTTTTTCAAGTATCTGTACTTTAGTTAAGCATGGTTGGGTGATTGTAATGATGATTATTTAAGTCACATTCAGCATCAAAGGACTAACAAGTTGCCCTAGTTTCAGCTGCCTTATGGTAACCTTATATATATATGGGACAGTCAATTTATATACCTTATGGCATTAACAAACACTATACAAAGTTATCCACTGTCACCTAAAGTATTCAAAGAATTTAAGACTTCAGGCTTTTCTAAGCATAGTACATAACTAACTGGGTTTGAGCGAATTCCCATTGAAGAATGGGCAAAAAAGTCAGCCTCTACAAGTGATGCACAACTTCAGCGACTCCCAAGGTCCATGGAGTGGGACATAGATCTGGTGAGATATAGACTCCAGCAAAACATGAAGTACTAGGAAACATTATTATTAGCAGAACAACATTTTCAGCTTGTGGCCTTCATTAGGTTCGGTCTCCATGAGTGCAAAGCAGCTGGAGACATACTCCAAAGGATGTGCAGCTGTGATTTCAGCAAAAGTTGCTTCAACAAGCGCCTCAAGGGGGAAAAATATAAATGCACACCACACATTTCAGATTTTTACTTGGAAAAAAATATAAAAAACCATGTATCCTGAAAGTTCTACTTTTAAATTCTGATCTACTCTGTTAGTCTGTCACATAGAATCCCAATAAAATGCACTAAATTTAGTGGTTTTAACATGACAAAATGTGAACCTTTGCAAGGTGCTATATGGGAGAGCTTATCTGATCATCTTAGGAAGGTTGTTGCTTAAAGGCCAATTGGCTAATCTGGTGAGTCTGAATGCTAGTGGAGGCCTCTCTGCCTGTTTGGGCTGAACAAACAACTTCACCAGGTATCCTTGAGTTGTAAATAATCCTTTCAGTGGTCTCACAGCTCAGGGGTCAAACTTTGGCTCATAAACCCTCCCTGTGCCTCTCCTTCACATACATGAAGGTTTCTTTTCTTGCTTTGCCTTTCAACCCCTATCAGCAGCTCAACATTTCCTTCAACACCATTTTCCAGCACAGATGTTGTCATAGTTTCCTGGAAAGTGCAGTTGTGTCATTGTGCAGCATACGGAGCAGACATTTCACCTGTGGGATATGATATGAGAGCTCATAACTGAGGAGAACAGGCAGACCATGAGGAACTACAAACCTAATGGAGACATTATGGTCCCAGTGGGAGATTTTAAGGGAGGAAATGGCTGTGCAGCTTCGGTTGCTACACAGGCAGAGTCTACACCGCAAGAATATATATTTTTTATGGTGACATTTTCATCATAGAATTGCTTAATAAAAACAATAAAATTGTCTAAAATGAACAATAAATTAAACCAACACAAAATTGATGCATATAAACTCAGCTGGACCCTGGCATTACTGAACTATGACCCTGCTTAGAGCCCCAAGGCCGGCAGGGGGCCCAAATGAGTGCTTGAATTTGACACAGAATAAATACTGTGTCTGTGTTGCCCTGTGATGGACTGGCCACCTGTGCAGGGTGAACCCTGTCTCCCGCCCAATGACTGGAGATGAATACCAGTTCACCCTTAATCCTGCAGGTATTATAAACATCAGATGCATGTGCTTCCTCAGTTACCAGGCTAATTATAATTAGCATTATTAGCCAGTAGCTACGCCTTTTTTATATTCAAATGCTATAGAAACAAAAATCCAAAAATACATTGTGTATTATGTGTTCTGCTGGTTTGATGAAGTGCACATAAACAGCTTTTTTGCAGGTATCCATGCTTTTTATATGCATAGCAGCCAAATTGGATTGGAGGATGGACATTCCAAATCAGCACTCCAGCTCCATGACACTGTTAATTTTGTTGACTAAACCACGTTTTTGTGTTGATGACAGCTAAACAAAAACAAAACAAACAAAAAAATATGTTTACAAATAAAAATTAGAAAAATAGGAAATCCAATCATGTCTAATCTTATTTGTGTGGAAAAATAGCCAGTATGGCTTAGTTGTTTCAAATAAAAAAGTAAAAATTGTTGTCTGTGTATTGTATTTGTCCAAACACAAGGTTAACTGTAACAAAGACCTTTTACATAGTTGCTGATAGGGGAGCGGTGTGTTCTTCCAGTCACCTTTAGACGTCGTCCCAAAAAAACAGCAACTTTTCAGATGGTCCACATGGTTACATTTGCAAAGAGTGCTTCAACGTAGCCAAAGTAAAGAAAACAACAAACAAAAAAACAACAAATTTTCCTATTTTTTGAAGACTAAGCTGTAAGTTGGATCCACAGAATCTAGTTTTATGTTACATTAATAAAAATGTTGAATACTTAAAAAACAAATATTTCATATTAAATGCCTAAGCCTCCAAAGTGCTTGACAGTGATGGTGTATAATAAACCTTACTCCCCAGGGATGGGCCCCCCAAATCTGTTCAGGGCCTCATACAACCTTGGGTCGGCTCTGAAAAAAATGTTAAAATACACGAAAAAAGTGTTGTTTTTTTCGTAATTTAAATAAAAAAGCAATAAAATAAAACGAGTGAAATATACCTTATTAAAGTAGCCTACATGCATTTGAATGTTCCTTTCATTCTTGACGCTGTATTTAAACTACATCTAGCAGCCTGTTCAGACAGCAGCTGCTGTGTGTGGAAATTTACGCGCACTTCCGCTTTAAAAGCGAAGCTGTTAAAACCGAGCCGTCATCAGATCAGATCCGCCTTCAGCCCGACGCTGAGCGGCTGGATCTGCCGCTCTGTGCGCACCGCTGGAAGAAAACACGCAATCTGTGCTTAAGTTTCTGGGATTCTCTTTAATATTTTGTCGGAACCTCACGCAGGAGAACCATCAGGTGAGGGTACACCTGTGTGCCCGTCCTGCTGACTCTGACACCACTTTGTATTCTCCCCTCATCCCCACTTGTTGATGGGGCACCGAGGGGCTCTCTCACAATCTTATGCGTAATTTGGATCTAACTCTGTCCGACGGTGTAAGTTTCGAGCTTCGCGGTTTCCTGACAGATGGTTGCAATGGGAGGCGATCGGTAACAGCCCTCGGCATCGGATTACAGAGGCAGGCTGCTGCCAGGTAGAGCAGCAGAATGGGGAACCAGATGGACAGGCTGTCACATTTAAGTTATGCAGAAGTTCCCACGGTGGACCCGAACGGCGTGGACACGGACGACGGTCCGCGGATCGGAGTCTCTTACATCTTCTCAAGCGACGACGACGAGCTGGAGGACGGATGCGCGGTGGAAAGTGGAGAAAAACACGCAAACGAGGAAGAGAAAAAGTACGACCAGCGCGACGAGGTGGAGTGCGCCGTCTACCACAGAGAGGAGTGCATCTATGAGAAGAGCGCAAAGTGCGCAAACCTGGAGGTTTACTCTCCGGAGAACCTGCTCAACAAGTGCAAAGCGGGGGACCTGGTGGAGTTCGTGGCCACGGATCAGTACCCGCACTGGGCCGTGTATGTCGGGGACTTCCAGGTGGTGCACCTGCACAGAGCCGAGGTAAAAAACAGCTTTCTGACCGACGCCAGCCAAGGGAGAAGGTGTCGGATCGCAAACGACTGGTACAAATTCAAGCCCCTGTGCACGGAAGTGGTGGTGCAGAACGCGATGGAGCAGGTGGGGCTGAAGGACCGGGAGCTGAGCTGGAGGAACTCGGAGAGCTTCGCAGCCTGGTGCAGATTCGGCAAGAGGGAGTTCAAGATGGGCGGGGAGATCCGGATCGGCAAACAGCCCTACAGGCTGAAGGTGTTCGTGTCGGACAAACACTCCCACGTGTTGGAGTTTCAGAGTCTGGAGGATGTGATCATGGAGAAGAGGAGGAATGATCACCTGGGCAGGATAGCCGTGCTGCGGGAGCTGGCCGCGCATTTCAGAGGCATGGAGGAGAGGGAAAGTGAGATGGGAGCGGAATGATGTCTACTCCTCAAGATATCGGTTACACCGTTCTCTTAAATTTGTAGCAATCCTCATTGATTTCACAGGGCTTGGCAAAAATATTCTGTGAAAATTTTCTCACATTGCAGCCAAAAATCTCTATGTATTTCTGTGTGATTGATCAAACACAAATGAGCGCATAATTAGGAAGTGGAAGGAAAATAATACAGTTTTCCTTTTTAAAACAAAAATAGGAGAAAAGTGTGTCACGCAAATGCATTTAGCCCCCTTAACTCTAAACAGAACTTCAGAGTTTGACTAAAATTAAACTTTTTGTCCTTCATGCAAAAGGGTTAGGTGGTGCTTGAAGTCTCTTTGAACACGGCAGCATCATGCTGTGGGGCTGCTTAGATTAGGCAGGGAACGGGAATTTGGTCATAGTTAATAAGAATCTGGAAGGAGCTAAATGCAGGACAATCCTGGAAGAAAACCTGCTAAAGATGTGAGACTGGTGTAGAGGTTCACCTTCCAGCAGGACAACAACCATAAACACACCACCATAGCTACAATGGAACAATTTAGATCAAAACATAACCAGTATGCTTTGATCAGTATGAGTCTCTAAAGATTTTGGCAGCCAGTCAAAGTAAAGTTAAAGTTAACTAAAGTTAACTTTAACTTTACTAAAGTTAATTACAATTCTGTGGCAAGAAATGGATGTTCAAAAATGCTCTCTATCCAATCTGACTGAGCATGAGCTATTTTCAAGAAAGATTGGGTAAAAAAACAAACAAACAGTAGATGCATAAAGCTGGTAGAGACATAGAAAACTATGGGTCTACAAAGTGTATATTTAAGGGGCTGAATCCAAATGAACCACACACTTTTTCAGATTAAAATGTGAAAACTATGTGCGTTCACTTTCCATTTTTAACAATTGTGCACTACTTTGTGTTGGTCTATCATACAATAACAAACAAACACATTTAAGTCCGTGGTTGTAAAGTGACAAAATATGAAAATGTTCAAGGGGTATAAATACTTTTTCAAAACAGTCCTAAGTATAATTTCAGCTCCTATTTTGTACATGGACAGATTTTTGGTCCATGTTTTTAAATGCTTATAATTTAAATGCCTTAAAGCCCCATCATCAGTTCACATTTCAACTTTAACAAAATAAAAATGACTGAATCAGCTGTTTATTTTTGCTACAAAGTGCTCTCCACTCACAGAATGTAGTTTTATAAAAGCTTTACAAATTTATCGTGAAGTGTCTGAAAGCAGGAAGAAGACATTCCTTTTGTTTATAGATACATTTATACAGGTGAGAATTAATTTCATGTCTCAGCTTGCTCAGACTGTCATGGATTTTTGTCTGCCTTATCGGGTGAGGTCACCCAGTGTTGGAGGAAATGTTGTGCAGCATTGTCTGTTAAACTGATCAAAGTCTGTATTAACTGTTCCCAAAGTTTAAGTAAACCCGGAGTCACTATCTCATCTGGAAGCCATTCTTATTGTTTCTTTTGTTAATTAATGGGATGAGAGAAATTTCCGGAGCAAACAACATTTTCAGTTGCTTCATACATCCAGGTCTGTGACATGAAGTATCTCCAAGTTTTTTAAAAGTATTTTCCAAAAGTGGTGTAGTAATCCGTTTGTTCTTTGCTAAAATTGTCATTTTTAAGACGCTTACTTCTCACAGTACACACGACTTAAAGCTTTATGTTTCTGAAAATGTGTTCTTCATTAGTGTGATTCAGATCTGTGGGCTGAAGTTTTATTTACCAAATTTCTAAAAGCTTTTGGAAGCACAATTAAAAGACCATGATCAATGTTTTGTTTTATCTATAAGCGAAATCATTTGTTGCTTTGAGTTATTTAACTTAATTATATCTGGAGCTTTGTTTAAAAAAAGGACTTATTTGCACACCTGTGGAGCAGCTTAATTGTTTGCAGCTTGCCAGCTAAACCCACAATAGAGCCATTATTGAAATGTTACATGACTAAAACAAATCCGGAAAGAAAGGCAGGACAATAACAGAGAAGATTGTGATGGGTCATGCAGATTGTATCCCCTAAGATCAAGAGAAAAATATTTTTTAACCACAATTTGCTGTATTTTAACTTTGTATACGTTTTACATGCACTAAATACTCTTTAAATGGCCATAAAAGCCTAAATATATAAATCTAAATGTCATCCAGTCTTATTTTTCCAACTTGCAGGGTTTTGTGTTGTGGGACTTTCACCTGCGTCTTCAACAAATTATTAATTTCATGCACATTAATGCTGTGTTCTGTTGGATTATTTGAGTTTCCATTCAGAAATATAACAAGAACACCTCCTGAAGTCTTAATTCCAATTTGGAAAATTGGAGATTCCTTTCTAGGTTATATTTGTCTCAAACGTCTAAGCTGGGAATGACATCGCGTAATGATTACTATTAGCAATATAAGCCAATCATATATTTTCCTCCATTTTCTGTATGCACCCTTTAATACATACTTTATGTTACTATATTATAATCAGGGTTGCTCTGCAACTTTGACTTTCCTTGTCGTAATACTGACTTCAGCAGATGTATTTGTTGTTCTTGTTTTCTTGAAAACTAACAGCTGATTTCTGAATACAAAGAGAGATCACCATCTGAGCAGGCTGCCACAAATATTAAATGTAGTGAAAATTGCAGGTATAAACCATAGTGCCTTATAAAAGTATTCACTCCCCTTGGGTTTTTACCTATTTTGTTATATTCCAACCTATAATTTAAATGTTTTTTTATGCTATTTTATGTGATGATTTGCAAAAAATAGTCTAAGCTGGTGAAGTTGAATGAGAAAAATGTATATTAAAAAAAATCTGATTTATCCACCCCCCTTGCTATGAAGCCCCTAAAAAGTTGTGGTGCAACCAATTACCTTAAAACGTTACATAAGTAGTGATACCTGTGTGCAATCTAAGTGTCACATGATTTGTCAGTATAAACACACCTTTTCTGAAAGGCCCTAGAGGCTGCAACACCACTAGGGGCATCACACCATGAAGACCAAGGAGCTCTACAAACAGGTCAGGGACAAAGTTCTTGAGAAGAACAAGTTAGCACCATCAAATCCATCATCAAGTGGAAACCACATGGTATCACAACAAACCCGTCAAGAGTGGGCTGCCTACTAAAACTCACAGTCTGAGCAAGGAGGGCATTAATCAGAGAGGCAGCACAGAGACCAAAGGTAACCCTGAAGGAGTTGTAGAGCTCCACAGCAGACATTGGGGTGTCTGTCCACAATAAGCCATACACTCCATAAAGCCAGTATTTAGTGCTAAACATAGGAAGGCACGTTTTATAGTTTGAAAAAGTCAGGTGGTCGACTCTCCAAATATTTGGAGGAAGGTGCTCTGGTCTGAGATAAAAATTGAACCCTTCAGCCACCAAGGAAAGCGCTATGTCTGGCACAAACCCAACACATCCCATCACCCCAATAACATCATCTCCACAGTGAAACATGGTGGTGGCACTTTCATGCTGTGGGGATTTTTTTCAGCAGCGGGGACTGGGAAATGTCCCTTGAGTTGATTGAAAGATGGATGGCGCAAAATACAGGGTTATTCTTGAGCAAAACCTGTGTCAGTCCCCCTCATATGCCCTTCACGGAGGTAAATGGTACCATTGTGAATATGAATGCATTATTTTGGGCTATGCTTTAATTTTTATTGTTGGGGTTTTGCCTAACTTTTACCATGGTATAAACTGTAAGAATAATAACAGCTCAAACTATCAAAATGTATAATGCTACTTTAATCACCACTGTAGAAAAAATGGTGCTGCAGTTTATGAAGATTTCGACAGCCAACAGCTGGAGAGGGTGCATTTTTTTGCGTGTGCATTTAGATTAGTAATGGACTAAAAATGCCTGGAGCAATACATAGAACTCCTGCTTTCTGGTCTGCCTCTCAGAGTTCAGATGTGGGCAAAAAAACATTAGATTTTAACGGAGTAAAACAATAAAAAGTAAAAAAATTATGTCAATCAAACAATAAGAAAATGATTTGTTTTAACCCTTCTTAAACCTACTACTAACCTATAAGACTAATAACAGTTTAAAAATATTAATAAATGGCACTTATATAGCTGTAATTGTAGAGGAGGCCATATTACAGCAATTTTCTAACAGTAATTGAGGTAAAGCCTTTGGATCGCAAACAATTACTAATTATTGTTTTGTGTGGCAAATATTAATTTATGCTTCTATTTCTGAGAGAACTTCTCTGGGGCAGTTATTGATCTGCAGTTCACGTAGGCTGAAATGAAATGAGAAATAACCTGAAACACTTTCAATTCACCCACAGAGATAAAAACTTTGTTGTGTGGTGAGAATATGTGAACGTTCCAAGACTGCAAATATCGGCGGCATGATGTGGACGCACATCTTTAATGCAAAACTGAATAACTGTCTAAAATGTGAAAATACAGAATAAAAACTGCTTTATAATTGTTATTGTTTAGGCTAAACTTAGCTGTAACTTGCATTTGTATAATTAAAAAATAAAGGTTATAGTATGTCTAATACTATTTACTTTCAAAGTCATCTCTTGGTACAACTAGACAAAAATCATCTGGTGTTTATAGAATAAACTGACCACCATCAGTTGCAAAATTTGTGCATGCAGAGGGTGCTTTCAGCTACCCTGCAGCATTTTAATCAAGTTAGGATATTAAATCCTCCTTACAGAGTCTTGTCAAGCTCAGCCTTTTCAGCAGCATCAGACACTGTTTTATTGTACCAGGAGTCAGTTAATGAGACAGAAGTGCATGTTTGCAGATATTACAGTACTGCCATGGCTGTAAAGAGGCAATGTCTTCATGATGAAGGTAGGTTGACAAATTCAATCAAATGTTCACATTCAGTTTCATGAGGCATTTTTCTTCAGTTAGAGTTCGTAACAGATTGTTAGTTTCTCAGGATTTGAACCAAAATCAATAATTCATTCATTTTCCATATTAAGCCTTCCAGTGGGTGGGTGCCTGAGAGGGAAACCCCCTAGACTAAACAAATAATTGTAGAAGAATGTAGGCTCTCTAATTAACCTAACGTGCATGGTTTTGGACTTCAGCAAACACCTGAAGCGCACTTGAAAACCCATGGATGCACAAGGACATGAATAAAACATAATTTATGAATAAAATGATGCTTTGTACTTACTAAAACAAGTTAATGTCTTCTTCAAGTGGTTTAAACTCTTTAAAAAGAGTGTTCAACTGGAATGCTGATATGCTTTCCTCTAAATGTAATTCCTTGCATGGAATGCAGAATGTTAACCCACTGTGTCTTTTTTGTTTGCTGTTTACCTTACATGGCTTGTTGCAAACTTTAAACTTCCTTGTTGCCGTTTCTCCATCAAGGCCAAATTTTATGGAGTGCATGATTAGTAGCGTTGAACAAATTCTTCCGCCTGACAGGTGGATCTCTGCCGCTCCTCCAGAGTTACCATAGGCCTATTGGCTGCTTCTTTTGATAAAGCTCTTCTTGCCAAATCTGTTTACGTGGATGGCCATATCTTGGTAGGTTTGCTTTTATTATATACCCTTTCTATTTCCAGATAACTTAACCCCGCATTAAACATCTCCACATCTTTATCGCTGACGTGTCTACTGTGTTCCTTGGTCTTCATGAAGCTGTTCGTTCACCAGTGTTCTCTCACAAACCTCTGAGGCCTTCACAGAACAACTGGATTAATACGGAGATTAATCTACACATAAGATGAGTGGATTTTATTTAAGGGCATCACAGTAAAGGGGGCTAAATACAAATGTACACAATATTACAGATGTTCAGGGGTAAAAACAAACATTACCATGTATCCTATTCCTTCAACCTCCCAGATGTTCACTACTTTGTGTTGGTCTGACATGTAAAATCCTAATAAAAAAAGGTTTGAGGTAAACAGGTTAACAACGTCGGCATCAAAACATGTCTGTAAAGAAAACACATGAAAACAAATTCTTTTACCAGCTGCTCAATGTGAAATATTTGGGATCATAAATTGATCGTCTTTTTGCTGAGACACTGATTAGGTCTCAGCAGTATTAAACTGGTTATAACCTAAAGAATACATGAATATTTCAGTAGAGGGTTGCTGTAGCTTACAGATCCGATGCAGAGAAGTGGCAGATTGTGTCTTTTGCTGAACAAACAAACTCAGCAATCCAGAGAAACGTGGAAGGAAAATGTGTTAGAGCAAAACACAAATAGTTACTGAAAGAGATTTTTTTCAAGGCCTTCTTGTTAAATGTTTTTATTGCGTTTCTGACTTTTTTCTCAATGTGACTTTATGTATTTTGATGATAAATCTTTTCCTCACAAATTCTCATTCTACTCGAAGCAATTTCTTGACAAGAAGGAAAACATTACCAGCTAACAATAAATGAGAGGCATATGTGTTTCAATCAAAAAGCTGCTGCTACAACCTGGGCAACCTCTGCATTTTATTTTTACATACATATTCCTCCCTGCAAATAAGTAACATGTACAACAGCACAGCGGCTCTTCCACTGAATCAGCAGCCGTCTAGCATTGACTGCCTCCTTGGTCTCTCCTTTTTTTATGGGATGTGAAAGCTTGGACACGGCAGAGGCGGACCAATTATAATCAGCTGTCAGAGCTCACCTACAGCTACGTCTGACCGCTACTGCTGCTGTCGGGGTTTTTGTTTCCACTGGAGGCTGATGAGCTGATGAGATTAGATGAATTATAAGAGAAGCACGTGGAGTGCATCTACCCCCTACTGTTTGGTTTAAAGTTGGTGAAGAATATATGTCAGAGTTTTCACACAAACAGTGCTCACCATCTGTTTTGAATCTTCATACATGCAGAATTGTTATAACACATCAAGAGCCTAAAAACAACAGTTTAGGATGTTCATTCTCCCTACTTTCTAGCACACTGAGATTAAGATCAGAAAAAACGAGTTAATAAAACACTAATAAAATACTTATCCGTCTATTGAAGATGATTTTTATCCATCAGATGTGCAAGATCTTTTCACAAAGAGCTGAAAAAGCCTTTCAACACAGTTACCTGAATTTGTGAGGTTCATATTTCTGTCTCTATTTTTGCAGTGCAAGGTTAGAGTAATCTGAAACAGTAAAAAACAAAAAGGTTCTAAAATAAAACACAAATGCGTGAACAATGAGGAATTTGTATTTTTCTGAGATCCATTTTCATCTGACCCACTATGGAATAAGCGGTATAAAATGACTGACTGATTGACTGACATTTTCATCTGCTTCTTTGCTGGTTCATACAATATATTGCCAAAAATATTGGGTCACACCACCAAACCAATTAATTATGGTGTTTGGTGTGGAGAACTTTGACTGGCCTGCACAGAGTCCTGACCTCAACCTTCTTGAACACCTCTGGAATGAATTAGAGTGGAGGCTGAAATTCTGGTTTGCTCATCTAACTATGAACATGCTCCTAAACCTTGAAGAAGTTGTTTACGGAATAGTTAAAATAGCTATTGCTGGCAAATTGGACCTTATAGATTAAGTATAAGATGCCATCATGGGTCATGCACATGTAAAAGTAGACAGACAAATACTTTTGGGAATATAGTGTATCATTATTTTGTAAATATAGTGGATCTCCAATGTTTACTCACAAATATTAACGTTCCATGTTTTTGAGACTTAAAAAACTGCCAAGAATTCAATGAAATTAATCTGATGGACCTGAAATAAGTTCTACTGCATTGGTAGGTTTTTTCTGACTTTTGCTCATTTGCATCCTTTAACTAAAGCCATAGTTTGCAGTTAGTTTACAATAACATTATAGATGAGGCCTCAGTAACAAAAACTACGTGACTCTGAAAAAGCTAGCACTGGTTATGTTCTATGTGACAAGACGTTACATGTGGACTAAGAATCTAGTATGCAAGACAGAGGTCTGAGCCCAGGCTCAGCTAAATTCTCCCTAAATCTTGAGGGAGAACATTGTATGGTCTTAAGGAACAACACTGGAACTTTGGGCCGCAATTCCACAAGCCGAGTGTGGATTAAAAACAAGACTGGCTATCACCAACGTTATAAACTGTGACATCAATGGCTTACGGCCATACCACCCTGAACACGCCCAATCTCGTCTGATCTCGGAAGCTAAGCAGGGTCGGGCCTGGTTAGTACTTGGATGGGAGACCGCCTGGGAATACCAGGTGCTGTAAGCTTGTCGGTCGTGGCAGATGGCCGCTCACACTGAGCCCGGTTCTGCTGGAGGTTTCTTCCTGTTAAAAGGGAGTTTTTCCTCTCCACTGTCGCTACATGCATGCTCAGTATGAGGGATTGCTGCAAAGTCAACGCCAGTGACTGTCCACTGTCTCTACATGCTCATCTGGGAGGAGTGAATGCTGCAAGTCACTGACTGGATGCAATCTGCTGGGTTTCCTTTCCTTAGATAGAAAAACTTTTATCCAATTTGAATAAATAACAGAATCTGGCTGCGCTGTTCAATGATTAAGATTGATTGGAATGTATGTACCTGACTTTTGTGAAGTGCCTTGAGACGACGTGTTGTGAATTGGCGCTATATAAATAAACTGAATTGAATTGAATTGAATTGAAATACGGTGGTGGCATTATTATGGTCTGAGGTTGCTTTTCTTCAAATGGAACTAAGCTTTTGTCAAAATTGATGAAAGTAAGGGTACAAGGATGAAGGTCAAGACGGATTTTATCTCTCTTCATTAGACTGAGACCAAGTTTACATCCCGATCACCAAAGAATGTTTTCCTGAGATGAAAGCAAAGGTTTTGGATTTCCATGAGACCGATTCAAGACAAAATCTGACACAAAATATGTGGGGTCACCTAAGGAAGGCTTTGGGCATGATAAGATCTGACAATGTGTTTGATATCTTGAGATATTTTGCAAGGTAGAGTGGACAAACATTGCTAAGTCAAGGTGTGGCATGCTGATTGACTCCAGAGAAGACTGAAACTGAATCAAAAGGTGTTTCAACAATGTATAAGTTGAAATGACTGCACAATTATGCATCCAGGTTATTAAAGCTTTTTTATTTTTTACATTTTCCCCTCTGACAGATTTGTTTGATAAGCGGATAAATAAAACCATATTCTATATTGGTCCCATAAAAAGCTGTTTTATACTTTTAACCATAGCGTATCAGTTTATTTCTTTTGTTGGTTAAGTATTTTTAACAAAAAAAGGTTGTAAAAAATGACAAAAAAGCTCAAGTTTCACATAAAGTGTAATTTATTTCTTTATTGTTTTTTAAATTACATTCTGTTTTAACTGATTGTGGTTTTGATGCCTGAATGAGTCAGTCTACTCTTGAAATATGAGAGATAATGAGCCGTAATCAAACCAAAATAACCACAAGTGCTATTTTTTTGTTTTTGGATTCACGTAACCACATTTTCATAAGAAAGACTATGAATATATTTTTCAAAGTGGGTATGAAACAAGACGACTGTGTTTAAATTACAGTTCCAGCAGTGGTCCTCGCAGGGTTCTCGGCCTTTGGATGTCTGTGGCTCAGGTCTGTGGCTCCTCACACTCGCTATTGCATATTTTTATGGGGAAACCTTATATACACAAGCGTGCTTAAACTTACACACACGTGTTTAGATTCAGGTGTTAACAGATACACAGATGGTCTATATTGAGTCGCAGTTACCACTAAATATATCTTGCATTTATTAGTACCGTGCACTTTTTGGTAACAATGCTGTTGTTATATATGTTTCTGCAGGTGTAGAAACATATAGAGGTCCCCTTGCATGTCCCACTGAGCGGAGATCTTGGACCCACCAGAACTAGGCTGAAACTTTTGGAGTGGAGAGGCTCGTCTGTGTGTCCTTCCTGATCTGTTTACAGCCAGTATACAGAGGATAATAAATGGATGGAAATTGTATTTTAATAATAAAACTATTTGACATGAGAGCAACTGATTTAGGGAGTGATTAGAACAAACGGATGACTGGGCTGATGCTAGCCTACATTTACTAACGTTGGGTTTGCATTACTATCATATTTCTTAGAAATAATGTATCGAGTGTCACAAAGCTAAATAATTTAACAGATAGTGTATATTAATAATTCTAAATGTTCTGAAGAAACAGCTGGGCAACATCTGTTGCACAGACTGACAGATTTGAGCTAGGCTAAAATAAATACAGGTAAAATAATATAAAATAGGATAAACCAAGATAAACTAAACTAAGCTCAAATAAGACCTATAAATAAACTAAGTCATGTTAAAATAAGCTGTGTCAAATTAACATTTTCATTTAACACTGGGCTTGAACTTGAAATATTTACAAACTATGCCTGCATTAAAGAGCAAAGCTAAAATTAGCTAATTACAGGCCAAAAACAGATATCTCAATTTCTGAGTTATTATTACAAAATTAAATTGCCTTTGATATAATCTCAGTAACTGTATTGCCTTACAGCGCTAAAACCCAAAAAAAGACTTTTGATCAGTGCATTAAAATATGGGACAAATGTTTTCCAGTTACAAAAGACAACTCACAATAGAACAAAAAAAACTATTTTATGGGGCCAAATGGCTGAACACATGGCTTTCTCTCTAAACAAATAGTCCAATTATGGGTGAATAAGCTCATTAAAATATTTAAACTGCATGTGAACTCATAAACACATCTAGATGTGTTAAGATAAAAGCTCTGCGTTACTTTGTGCCGGGGTCCCGCAGTGTGTTGAGATGATTACACCTGCCCTGCTAAGAAGGACTAACAAGCAGCCACAATAGCAACACAGACACTCTTTGTGGCTCCAACTCATGCCAGGAAAAACCCCCAAAGCACATGCAGAACATTTAGTACAGTCTTACGTCACACTTGAGAGATTACTGGTAAAAAAAAATGGTCAGTAACATCTGAGAGCCAAAAACGTCTCATGGGTAAATGATTAATTGCTGGCTTGGTGAACAATGGGAAATTTATCAAGCAGTCATTCTGAGATGGACTCAGTTCTACATTATAGTACGGTTGTGTAAACTCTCCCCAAGAGCAGCTGCTGTAGCCACTATAAGCCAACAATGCATTATTGTGAAAACTATGTAAAAATACAGTGTTGCTGTAAAGTTGTCAGCTTCATTCTGTGTTATATATCCTAATTATCCAAAATATATTGTCTTTGTCTTCTCTGTGCCAACAGGAGAGACTGGTTGTATTCTGATGAATTAGGGATCCAATCTGCTTTAATCAGATGGCTCTCCCTCTGGATGCCTGATAATTTGAAGCCAGTGGTGTAGCCAACAGACATCTGAATAATTTATACCAGAGTCCTGACTCTCTGACATTGTTAGAAGGTAAAAAGAAAATAAAATAAATGCCAATGACAGTCTATATCGCCATAAGACTATGGTTTCAAGGTTTTGGTTTTGTAAACGAGTTTCTGACTTTTGCTTCTTAAACAGTGTTTACATGCAGGTAAATACATTTACATGTCAAAAAGTTCTGAATCAAATGAAACACAGAAAACTTCACAGGTTTTTGAAGGTTTCTACACAGATACCAATCCCCTCCATCTATTGTGAATACAGATAAAATTACAACTAATCAACAAGTAGTTAAGCTGCAACTTTAGCTGGAGCTTTCCATTGCCTTAACAGCTGTCAGAGAAATACAATTCGGCCAAAATCTGAATTGTCCTATTTGTGTCCCCATGGAGGTGCGACACATCTGATTGCCTGGGATGCTAGTCAGATAGGTGGTTGTTTTTGTTCCCATTGCATATCTCTATTTTTGGCCTGTTTTTTTTTTCATTAAAGCACAACCTATTAGCCAGTTAATGGACAAAAGTACACTTCATAAACCAGGGCCTGTCCTTCACCACCCACCATCTCTACTGCACGTACCAAGGTTTAAACTGATTAGCTGGGAAAAATTGGCTGAACCTTCAGAGTGGAGCTTTGTGGGAGGAGTGTGCTAAGGATTTTAGGTTGGAAAATTATTCTGAGCATCACATTTCAGTTATGACAGTTTAAACTCTTCTACAGCTCATATTGTTTTTAAGTTTAATAATGAATGTCACTGTCATAAAAGAATAAAAAAACAATGTTTAACGCTTTATATCCATTAATGTTAGAATATGTTAGAACGAACCATGATCCTGGTAGTTTTGTTAATTAAAAATGTGTTACATGTTTCCTCCAAGTATGGAGGGATTTTACTTTTGTTTTAGAATGTAAATGCTGTGAAAAAAACAGGAAACTAGGGTTTTTATCCTAAGTACATCTTTCCACTGCCGCATACATTGAATGAGTAAGCCATATGTTGAGGATGCTGTGACATAATTGTAAAGGCCTTTTTACCTTTCTCCCTTAGCAGGCTACCAAGCTGTAGGAAGATGAGCAACGCTCTCAGCATCAGCAGACATATTAACAGAAAATGCACTGCTGTGCAAACACAGTAGGTTGAGGGTTCAGGGTAAACATGTTCTGGGGCTAAAGGTTCAGGGTAGCATAATGGAAGTGTTCAGATTAGATCTACAGCAATTCCAAAAGAAAAATACTGTATTTCAAAAGTGAAGTGTTGCATTTGAAGGCACATATACACTCACTTGGGTGTATTCACACCAGCAAAGTCCTTTGGTCTGCTTGTTTGGTCCGGACCAAAAGCGAACTTTGTTTTTTTCATTTAGTGCGGTTTGTTTTCACATTGTACTCTTTGCAAGTGAACTATTACTTGTAAACAAAGCCACGTGGGTGACGATCATTGCTCCCATTGGACAAAAATGACGGGGCGGGACAGAGCACAGACCCGGAAATTTAGGAAAACAGCTGTAGACGTGCTGTGTGCAGCACCACTGTTCTGCATATTTGTGTCGTTATTACAGCTGCAATATTATTGTGAGGGTGAAGAGCAGCTCATTCAACACAGACTTTGAGACGTTCCATTTATAATTTTGGAACCCCGTCGGAAAATGCGTGCTGAACGCCGACATTCTCTACGTGCCTTGTCCCACAACAAGCCAGTAGCTTTGCTAAGCAACACACAGCTTATCAGGTATGATTACCTTACAACACACACCTTTGCTACCGGCTACGGTGGCTTTTTATGTGGAAAGAGATGTACGCTTCTTGTAGTTGATTTGGATCGGGGCTGGTTTGTATTCAGACCATAAACGACCCGCACCAGAGTCCGTTTGGAAGCGGACCGAGACCAACTCAAAAAGTGGGTCTCGGTCCGGTTGTTTGGTCCAGACCAGGGTTCGCTTGAGTGTATTCACACCTGCACAAAAGGTCCGGACCAAGGGGGAAACGAACTCTGGTCCGTTTAAAGCGGACCAAAAGTGGCAAGTGTGAATACAAACATTCCTCAGAGAGTTTGGTCCATATTGACATGATAGCATCACACAGATGCTGCAGATTTGTCGGCTGCACATCTATGATGCGAATCTCCCGTTCCACCACATCCCAAAGGTGCTCTATTGGATTGAGATCTGGTGACTGTGGAGGCCATCTGAGTACAGTGAACTCATTGTCATGTTCAAGAAACCAGTCTGAGATGATTCGTGCTTTATGACATGGCGCGTTATCCTGCTGGAAGTAACCATCAGAAAATGGGTACATTGTGGTCATAAAGGGATGGACATGGTCAGCAACAATACTCAGGTAGCCTGTGGTGTTGACACAATGCTCAATTGGTACTAAGGGGCCCAGAGTGTGCCAAGAAAATATCCCCCACACCATTACACCACCACCACCAGCCTGAACCGTTGATACAAGGCAGGATGGAACCATGCATCTGAACCATGCATTCAGATGCTTTCACCATCTGAATGTCGCCGCAGAAATCGAGACTCATCAGACCAGGCAACGTTTTTCCAATCTTCTACTGTCCAATTTTGGTGAGCCTGTGCGAATTGTAGCCTCAGTTTCCTGTTCTTAGCTGACAGGAGTGGCACTTGGTGTGGTCTTCAGATGCTGTAGCCCACCCACCTCAATGTTCGACGTGTTGTGCATTCAGAGATGCTCTTCTGCATGCCTTGGTTGTAACGAGTGGTTATTTGAGTTACTGTTGCCTTTCTATCAGCTCGAACCAGTCTGACCATTCTCCTCTGACCTCTGGCATCAACAAGTCAGAACTGCCGCTGGCATCAACAAGTCAGAACTGCCGCTTACTGGATATTTTCAGACCATTCTCTGTAAACCCTAGAGATGGTATTGCGTGAAAATCCCAGTAGATCAGCAGTTTCTGAAATACTCAGACCAGCCCGTCTGGCACCAAGAACCATGCCACGTTCAAAGTCACTTAAATCACCTTTCTTCCCCATTCTGATGCTTGGTTTGAACTGCAGCAGATCTTCTTGACCACGTCTACATGCCTAAGTGCACTGAGTTGCTGTCATGTGATTGGCTGATTAGAAACTTGCGTTAACGAGCAGTTGGACAGGTGTACCTAATAAAGTGGCTGGGGAGTGTATATCTCTAGTTATCTGAATTCTTTGTTTATATTTTAATGTTTCCACATACAGTACAGACCAAAAGTTTGGACACACCTTCTCATTCAAAGAGTTGTCTTTATTTTCATGACTATGAATATTGTAGCTTCACACTGAAGGCATCAAAACTATGAATTAACACATGTGGAATTATATACTGAACAAAAAAGTGTGAAACAACTGAAAATATGTCTTATATTCTAGGTTTTTCAAAGTAGCCACCTTTTGCTTTGATTACTGCTACACACACTCTTGGCATTCTGTTGATGAGCTTCAAGAGGTAGTCACCTGAAATGGTTTTCACTTCACAGGTGTGCCCTGTCAGGTTTAATAAGTGGGATTTCAAGCCTTATAAATGGGGTTGGGACCATCAGTTATGTTGTGCAGGAGGTGGTTACAGTACACAGCTGATAGTCCTACTGAATAGACTGTTCGAATTTGTATTATGGCAAGAAAAAAGCAGCTAAGTAAAGAAGAACGAGTGGCCATCGCTACTTTAAGAAATGAAGGTCAGTCAGTCCGAACAATTGGGAAAACATTGAAAGTGTCCCCAAGTGCAGTCGCAAAAACCATCAAGCGCTACAAAGAAACTGGCTCACCTAAGGACCGCCCCAGGAAAGGAAGACCAAGAGTCACCTCTGCTGCGGACTATAAGTTCATCCGAGTCATCAGCCTCAGAAATCGCAGGTTAACAGCAGCTCAGATTAGAGAACAGGTCAATGCCACACAGAGTTCTAGCAGCAGACACATCTCTAGAACAACTGTTAAGAGGAGACTGTGCGAATCAGGCCTTCATGGTAAAATAGCTGCTAGGAAACCACTGCTGAGGACAGGCAACAAGCAGAAGAGACTTGTTTGGGCCAAAGAACACAAGGAATGGACATTAGACCAGTGGGAATCTGTGCTTTGGTCTGATGAGTCCAAGTTTGAGATCTTTGGTTCCAACCACCGTGTCTTTGTGCGGCGCAGAAGAGGTGAATGGATGGACTCTACATGCCTGGTTCCCACCGTGAAGCATGGAGGAGGAGGTGTGATGGTGTGGGGGTGCTTTGCTGGTGACACTGTTGGGGATTTATTCAATATTGAAGGCATACTGAACCAGCATGGCTACCACAGCATCTTGCAGCAGCATGCTATTCCATCCGGTTTGCGTTTAGTTGGACCATCATTTATTTTTCAACAGGTCAATGACCCCAAACACACCTCCAGGCTGTGTAAGGGCTATTTGACCAAGAAGGAGAGTGATGGGGTGCTGCGCCAGATGACCTGGCCTCCACAGTCACCGGACATGAACCCAATCGAGATGGTTTGGGGTGAGCTGGACCGCAGAGTGAAGGCAAAAGGTCCAACAAGTGCTAAGCATCTCTGGGAACTCCTTCAAGACTGTTGGAAAACCATTTCAGGTGACTACCTCTTGAAGCTCATCAACAGAATGCCAAGAGTGTGCGTAGCAGTAATCAAAGCAAAAGGTGGCTACTTTGAAAAACCTAGAATATAAGACATATTTTCAGTTGTTTCACACTTTTTTGTTCAGTATATAATTCCACATGTGTTAATTCATAGTTTTGATGCCTTCAGTGTGAAGCTACAATATTCATAGCCATGAAAATAAAGAAAACTCTTTGAATGAGAAGGTGTGTCCAAACGTTTGGTCTGTACTGTATTTGGTAAGCATTTTTTCATTTTGATTGTATTTCATATTTATGTTATCTTAGACATTTCTGTAAATATTTTTTCTATGGACCATTTTAGGGTCACTGATATCTTCTAGACACAATCTCTCTTCTTTGCAAGCATTAGACTACGTATGTCACACAGCAGTTTTCTTGTAAATCAGCACATTTATTCATGACGGTATAAAATTAAAATGTCATTTTGTTGCATGATGTGAGGATGGGAAGCTAATTGTAACAATCTAACAAAAAAGTGCTAACTCCTCTGAATTACTACACTATTGAGTAATTCGACAGAACAAAGGCATTTCCACATCCTTATGATATTGTTTCATACTGTATCAACCTACTAAAAAGTTCACGAATCCCTTTGCCCCTTTAAAGCATATTCATATAATATATTAATGCTAAAAATCAGAATCAGCTTTATTGACTGGGATTGTTTGCACAAAGAAGGAATCTGACTTCAGTTTCCAGCGATCATAGCGTGCTGACATTTACCATAAATATAGAAACTTTAGAGAAAATAAAATAGGATAAATGAACAGATTGCACATTTATGTGTATGTACAGTAATTATTATACTACAGAAAGTTGAATAAAACTGTTTGCTGTAAAGGATTGTCAAAAGAAAAGTGTGCATGATTAAAATGTGGAAATGCGGATGCAAAAAGTTGAAGCAAATGAATCGCATTTGTCAAAACCTTTAAGAATAATGTGAAATTAGGTGGTTTATGTTAGACTTACCTAAATGGTTTTGATAATGGCTCATGCATAACTTTTTAATTGTAAAAACCTATTTTGTGCATCTTGTTTTGTTTCCTCTTGGCTTTTAGACAGGCCTCTTTAATAACAGAATATTTAATTAATTTATGATGTTGAGATTTATAATGTAATGCCCGTAATTACTGACTATGGTTGTCCTTTTTTATTTTGTGCCTGCCAAGGTAACCGATGAAAGTCCCCTGTTTACCCAAATTATTTCTGCCAAGCCATGTGTAAAGGTTTGCCTGACAAAGATTAGTTAGTTATTCCTCTACCCTCATGCAGCTTACATTGTGAAAGTTCAGCTCTAAAGGAAAAAGCTTTTCATGCCACTAATGCTGAATAACACTTAAATCGACTTAAAGCCCAGAGTTATGTGCTGATTTTGAGACTGTGCGACTGACCTCTCTTTCACTTCCATAGGGACAAAAACATGAAAAATATGGTCCAAAATGTATTCATCAGTGTGTCATATGCAACAGGGCACCTGAACTATATGTGCTCTGGCTGCATTCACATCCTCATTGTAAGAGAGCCTGTCCACAGACTGTGTTGGTTGTTCCACTTCCTAATGTCTGAGGCAGCTTCAGCACAACATATTCAGGCAGTTTTAGAGTAACATCTGTTTGTTGAGGCTGTGTAAAGTGCAGCTTCATAAAGAAGAGTAAGGCAGCAATCCAGATCTGTGCATCTAGTTTCCCTCTTTTACAAACAAATTAACAGCAACTTTCAGGAAGCTGTCTGAATAATGTCTTGAGTGATGCTGCTGAAAGCACAGACATGTGCACTACTCCACGTTGCTTACATTTTTGTATTGATTATGAATGCATGTGGGTCTGCTCAGTTTTAGTTGCATACATGGACAGACCAATAATCTGACGTTTTTCAGCTTTAGTGTCCTAAAGCTCAGAATCAGAATCAGAATCAGAATCAGAAAGCTCCAGTCTCTTTTTGTTTTATTGTATCTAAACATCTGTTGCCAATAGGCCATAATGGCATATTCTCTTGAGGCCTCTCTGAAACACAACATATTGGTTGTATAATGTTGATAGCTGATGGAGTGAAGCAGATGGCTAGATTATTGAGTGTCACAAGATGTGTAAACAAATTGTATACCAGACAATAGTTAAATTACAAATATATTTTGAGAAAATAAACTCAAATTAATTTTTTAGGTTTTAATTATTCTGTTATATAGAATGTCTAAACTTTAGATGCAACCAATAATATTTTAATGTCTGTTTTATTAATTAAAAGAGTTACAAAACATCTATACTATCGGTAGGATAATAGTATGTATTTAAAATGTATTAATCAAAAATCATCTTCCTTTAAAATTCATTTAAAACCTACAAGCTGAGATTGATCAGTGCCAAATAGCCTAAACCAGGTTAAAAATCATCACAGGATTAAATGACTACAGACCTGTTGCCCTGATGTC
The DNA here is from genome assembly GCA_036173005.1 of Crenichthys baileyi. Taxonomy (NCBI): domain Eukaryota; kingdom Metazoa; phylum Chordata; class Actinopteri; order Cyprinodontiformes; family Goodeidae; genus Crenichthys; species Crenichthys baileyi. Next base: position 11,535 of record JAHHUM010001063.1, on the reverse strand, counting down.
TGTGGTCATGAAATCATTTGAGCGTCTATTATCTGAAGCATCTGAAGGACATCACAGCGCCCCCTGCTGGAGCCCCTGGAGTTTGCTTACCAGGCAAATAGGTTGGCACATGATGCAGTCAATTTGGGACTACACCATTCTACACCACCTCGACCACTCAGGGATGTGCGCCAGGATCGTGTTTTTGGACTTTAGCCCAGCCTTCAACACCATCAACTCAGACATCCTTCACCAGCTCACCCAGCTCTCAGTGCTGGTCTGCACCTGTCAGTGGATCAGCAGCTTCTTGACTGATCAGCAGCAGCAGATAAAGTGTCTTCTACAGCACAAGAACTATCAGCTCAAATATTAAAACCTGAGTTTAGGTTGTACTTGTTAAATTAACTAATATTAGAAGTTAACTACTATTGAATATAAGGTTTAAAAATGAATATGCTTGATTATTATTTTAATTATTTTAATGTTTAGTGTTTTTTTAGTGCTGTGCCCAGTCCTGCATAATTGCAACCGAACCAGGGTCCTCCATATCAGCATTAATGAAATTTTACTCTCACCTCCGTTGTCCTTGATCCGGGGAACAGAATAGGCCACATGAAAGTCCAGTTACTAATTTCTCTTCTATGTGTATTTGGGGCTACCAGATGCCTTGGGAAGGAGGAGTGGACAATGACAGCTGCTTGAGCCACCTCTGCAGCCTCTGTATATTCACCATGACCTTCATTTGAGTGCTGATTTTAACTCACATCACTGATGTCCTTTATTGTAGGACATCATTCATCCACATTTTAGACCCATTAAATTCTGATGAGCATTGCTTGGAGAAAACTCACACGCAAGCTCAACAAAGGAATGCTCTGGCTAAGATTTGAATCCTTGTTTGGTCTCACATCACATGAGGTAGTCTGTTTAAAATGGGATTAACAGACACACGTTTGCTTACGATGCCCTTTGGGTAGCAGTGATGATTATCTTTATGCCACATGGGCTTGCACACCTGTTTACCCTTTTCTGGATATCTGAACTAGAGAAACTCTCTAACATTTTGAGCTTTAGAGTACCACCATCCCCTTCACTTTATTTGTATGGTAATTATGATGAAATTGATAATCTTCTAAAACAGTATATAAAGCGATTCCTAATTTCCTAATTTTATCAGCAAGAAAACAACTCTTTTAATCCGGAAATCCAAGAAATCTCAGCGTATCAACATCTGGACTAGCCTTCTTATAGAATACAGTTTTCTCTAAGTTTGAATTTCTTTACTTGCAGTTTTGACTGTAGTTTTTCAGTTATCATATTGTCTGCTGAAACTAAAACTGAAGTGTTTGATCGTCATGACCATCGTTACATTTGGAGGAAAAGAGGGGAAGCTTACCATTCCAACTATGAGGTACGAGGGCGGCAGAATCATGAGGGGGTCTTTTGCTGCAGGAGGGACTGGTGCACTGGTACACTTTCAAAGGCAATTTCACCAATGATTAAGGAAATGTATATTTATTTTAAAATTCGAAAATATTCAACATTTAGTAAGTTGAAATAAGTGTGGTAATCTTAACTAACGTAAACAAGAAGAGTTTGGCCTGATTTAACGGCAGACAGTGAGAAAAAGCATGTCTTTTTTATACAGTGCATAAAAAATCTAGTTTATGACTTATAAACAATAAAAAGATAGTTATTAGTTTAAATTTGCTGCACAGATTATTCTGTCACAAGGTAGTCGAGCTTTAAAGCTTGTTCTTCTGTCCAACTGGAACATAATATATATGTATATATATATATGTATATATGTATATATATATATACATATATATATATTTAATGTTGTATCGCAGAAGATTTCAACAGGTAATAGTGTTTTTTGTCAAAGGTGTTCTTCCTTGCTTTATTAATTTACTATGTATTTACATTACATCCTTGTGCTTACATATGAAAAAAGCCATATGCATTCATGTCTTAAGGTAGCCTATATTCTGTTTATTCTAAATAAAGTTCAGTTCCCAAATATTTTGACCATGACAGTTAAAGCACCGCCTAAGTACAAACAAAGCAGTACAATCAGGTGGAAACAGATACAATAAAACCAAAGAACCTTTTGAAACCCCAAAAATCAAATATAAGTGGCTTCCAGTGACTTGCTTTTCTCAGGTTATTACATTGTGTTTTTATATTCACAGCATGTATAAAGCCCAGATTAATGAGCTCACAGTTATGGGTCAGATTTTCACTACTTGCCTGCACAGTGGAACGGCCTATGAAGATAAATTCAAGTGTTACACAAGGCCTGATTACGATCAAATCTGCAGCACAGAAAACAAAAGATTAAGTCTTTGGTAAGAGGAGTTGAAGGCTTGAAATTTACTATCAGCTCAGCAGATTGTTTTAACATCCTGTAATATTAGAGGGAATGTAAATAATAAAGTGACCATTCAAAATCACAAAAAGGTCAGACTTCCCTCCAGCTTCATTCTGTTCATTTAGGGTTCTTAAAGGTGAAGTTAAACAAAATGCCATCCTTTTGCAGCTTTTCATTCATAACAACCTGCAAACGTCTTCCCTAGTAATAATGTGTAAAAATTCTTAGAATAAATAACAAATTTGCAGAAGCATAGTCGCAGTTTAAACAATGTACCTTTAATTTAATTACATTTATTCATTGGGACCCCCCCCCCACACCCCACACACACACACAATCGTCACATGATCTCTCTACTGTCCATCTTTTCTTGCTTTCTTCTTTCCTTACTTTTCTTGTGTTCTACGTCCCTCCCTTCCTTGTGCCACATGTCTGTACCCTGCCTGGGTCCTTCCTTCCTTTTGTCCTACCTCCCTCCCTTCCTGTTCCTGTTTTCCAGAGATTCCACCTTCCTCTGTAGAAATTCCTGACATGAATTCAGTAAATGTTAGTATTCTATATTTTAAAATGAACACACAAGACTGAGAAATGTGGAAAGTTGAGTTTAAAATTAAATGGCCTGCACTTGCCCATGGACACAATGACTGAGACGGACAGAGAAGGGGTTTGAACCGGCAACCCACCGGTTCCAGGACAAACTCCTCCCACCTGAGTCATAGTTTGAAATTTTGAGTTCAGAAATGTGTAGGACCAGTGTCCCTTGTCTTTCCCATTATGTTGGCATTATCAGGGGCACCAATAAATGTATATTACAGAGATAAACAATAACTCAGATACACTGTTCGGAGGAAAGGAAGATAATATCTTAATACGGTTTGGTTCCTTGATTCTGAATCTTGTAGCTTTTTGGCTCTTTTAAAGTGATGTTAGTTTTAGGTGAAACAGTTTGCATATTAAAGTATTTAAATGAAACAGTTCACATATTCTTGTTTTTTAATATATTGCTAGTTGAGTTGAGCCAGTCTCTGTCCCTCACTTTCTGAAGAAACAACCTCCTGACATCGGAGCAAGCGTCACATCTTTCGTTCAAACCCATTAACCTCCCCCGTCAACAGTTCAGATGTATCAGCCATGAGATGGTCCCTGTTTGCTGAGGTCAAAGAGGACAACACAGCTAACCGGCTCCAGCAAAATAATTGGTAACTTCGCTGCCTTCTAGAAACTTGACAAAAATCCCCTCATGCGTTTGGAAGGTTTGTTTTGGAGCCCTTCTGACAGCTGGCTGCTCTGGTAAACAAACACAAGAGTTGAATGCTCATGTAAGACACACACACACACAAGTGTGATCAGGCACTGCAGCAATCAGAATGGGGGTTCTTTGGCCTCCAATAAAAAGAAAAAAAAAATATTTACATGGAAAAAGCAACATTCCAGAGCATTATCACAAAATGTAGATAATTTATACATTTTATGTATAATTTATGTCCGTTTAAGTCAGCATTAGAGAAACGTGATCTTAAACCTATAAGATTTTAAAACCACTTTTAACATGGTTAAAATGGTTTTACTGCAACCATCGAGTATAAATTGTCATGGATATATTAAGCTGTCTGCATGTAATTCACAGTGAGTTTTGCTTCTCCCAACCCTGTAAACGCATCACTAATCCCCCCTTCCAACCAGAAAAGTTTCTACCTGGCACACTGCGCCGAGCATGTCTTTATATACCATGAGATAGAGAAGCTGAGGAGGAGTCAGACTAGCTAGTTCTGAAGAGAAACACACTGCATCAATAAATACTCTGGCAGTGGTTTGGACTCCACAAGGAGGATGTGTAAAAATATTTTTTTGAAATATTTTATTGTTTTGGTAATATATTTGCTTTCATACCTTTAAACAATGGGTAGCATGTTTCTTATCCTGTTGAATTGTGTCATACAACAATTAATTCACAGAGTATTAAAATATGTAAAACATTGTCAAAAAACTATTTGTTTAAAGCTGATGTAAAATCTGAGATTTTAATCATGTACACAACTATGTTTTGAGGCTAGATGACTGGTTTGTTGAATTTATATAAAGCATTATATAGCGTTTTTGTTTTTTTCTTTATGTTTGAAGAGAAGCATGGAAGACGCTTATATTGAGCGTGCTGTACATGAGTGAAGTTGGCCTCCCCACCTTCTTCAAATCAAGCAAAATTGGTGTCAAACAGGCACGGCGCTCGTGTAGCGGTAGAGTGCACTCCCCACATATAGACAGGCTTTGGCCCTCGCTGTGGCTGTCCCCTGGTTCGAGTCCACGTAAAGGGTGACCCATGCTGCAAGTCTTCTCCACTCTTCACCCCATTTCCTTTCTATCTACTTTCAAAGAAAAATGTAGAAATAAAGGCCACTTGTGCCGCAAAACAAATCTCACAAAAAACAATAAAGAAAAAAATTGGTGTCAAACATGCTGGTTTGTGCAGAAAATTTTCGTTTGTGCTGCTAGGTTTTTTTAAAAATGTTTTTTATTAAAGTTTAAAGGTCAAAAGGTCAACCAGCCCCTTCACATTAACCGAATCAAACAAAATTGGTGGCAATTTATTGTGCTATTATTTTGAAAATAATGCTAAAAGTTTCCAGAGGTCATCAAAGGTCAACCATTCCCCCCACATTAAACAAATCAAACACAAATGGAGTCAGTTGATTTTACTATAATATTACTTTGAATATTTTAAAGTTTACGTCTTGCAAAGTTCAACCCCCCCAACCCACAATTCATAAAATCAGTTTTAAAGCTCAGTATTTTAAACTAAACAATGCTGGCAGCACAAATGAAATTTTTGGCTGCACAAACGGGGAGCGGGGCAACTTTACTCAGGTGTGTGCTGTTGCTGTTTGCAAAAAGAGTGTGAGCTGTGTTTTGTTCAGTTGGTAGAAGAGATGAGACCTAGCCACTGTGCAGAAAGAACTTAACATCCCTGCACATCAGCTAATCAGGAAGTCTCCAACTAGATAGGGATCCTGTTACAGAAAGATTGACTGGGTACTGGAACAAGAGCGACCTATTTTTCAGGCCATGGCCTCAGACAAAAAAAATACAATATCTTGTCCTGAGTTGGCAAGACCTGAAAGTCGTTGAGTCAGTGCGCGATGCTCAAACCACTTGTTGAATTCAATGATGCCCTTTCTGGGGAGGTCTATGTCACATTGTCCTATGTCAAACCTATGCTATATCTTTTCTGTTCTAGCATCTTGGCAGTACATGAAGATGGCACTCCTCTGACCCAGTCCATCAAAGTCTCTACCCTGGAGATTACCATTGGGAGAAATTGGCCCTTCCACTGACACCCTGCTAGACTTGGCATCATTAGTGGATCCCAGATTCAAAACAACGTACAATATATTCCCAAACATATTTGTCTGCCTACTTATACATGAGATGAACTGTGTTGAAATCCATTCCTAATCTATAAAGTCAAATTTGATGGACCCACTGTTGCCAGCAATAGCAACTTTAACTATTCTGTAAACATCTACCTCAAGGTTTAGGAGTGTGTTCATGTCTCTGCTCTAATTCATCCCAAATGGTTGAGGTTGAGGTCAGGACTCTGTGCAGGCCAGTCAAGGTTCTCAACACCAAACTTTACATACCTGCTGCCATGGAAGCGATTGTAACACCAGAATTCATTGATGTAGTTGTGGGGGCCAGTACTTTTGGGTATATAGTGAACATCATGACCGAGACATTGGAATAAATCATGTGCAGAGCCATAATGGAAATAGAAGCAGATGCCATGCTGTCTGATCAGGATGCTGCAGGGTAGCCTGCTTCACAGCCAAGTGAAACAGCAGAAGTATCCAACCAAGATGCGCCAAAAAAGAAACCACTTTCTTTAAAGAGGCAAAAAAAAAAATCTCTTCCCCTATCCAATCAGTGACCGACAGTCTCCTGATGACACATTTTCAATATGATCATGCATGGTTGGAACCGCATCCAACCAAGTACTAAAAATGGTAACAGTTCCACATAACCGTTACTAATGGAAAAGCCTAAAAAGCAAGTAGAGCCACACCAAACCGCTCTGAGTAGGGACCAGTGGAAACGGGCCATTACAATCCTACAGTCCAGGTAACAGCACTCTGACTGCCCTCTGGCATCAAGATGAAATGCTCAGGCCCATTGTAAGACTCTACGCCTGGGTTCCTCCCATGCACGGCCTTATGTGACTAGAGCATGGAGGCAGTTCCTGGAGGGTGAGGAACCTGGTCACCCATGCTCACCTGACCTCAGTCCAACAGAATATACCTTGGACATTATGTTTCACTCTGGACAACTAAAACACTCTTCCTTCTTATGAATCCAACATCCATAGCCTCATTAGGTGCATGCCCTAAACTTTGATTTCAAAACATTACCAATATCATGTCAGTACAGATGGTTAGCATAATTATTTGTACACATTGAGGTTCCAGTGCCTAATGGAAGTTGGACAAATAAGCTATGAACCATGATTTGTTTTTTTTGTTTTTTCTATATACATATACAGGGGTTGGACAATGAAACTGAAACACCTGTCATTTTAGTGTGGGAGGTTTCATGGCTAAATTGGACCAGCCTGGTAGCCAGTCTTCATTGATTGCACATTGCACCAGTAAGAGCAGAGTGTGAAGGTTCAATTAGCAGGGTACGAGCACAGTTTTGCTCAAAATATTGAAATGCACACAACATTATGGGTGACATACCAGAGTTCAAAAGAGGACAAATTGTTGGTGCACATCTTGCTGGCGCATCTGTGACCAAGACAGCAAGTCTTTGTGATGTATCAAGAGCCACGGTATCCAGGGTAATGTCAGCATACCACCAAGAAGGACGAACCACATACAACAGGATTAACTGTGGACGCAAGAGGAAGCTGTCTGAAAGGGATGTTCGGGTGTTAACCCGGATTGTATCCAAAAAACATAAAACCACGGCTGCCCAAATCATGGCAGAATTAAATGTGCACCTCAACTCTCCTGTTTCACCAGAACTGTCCGTCTGGAGCTCCACAGGGTCAATATACACGGCCGGGCCTGCTATAGCCAAACCTTTGGTCACTCATGCCAATGCCAAACGTCTGTTTCAATGGTGCAAGGAGTGCAAATCTTGGGCTGTGGACAATGTGAAACATGTATTGTTCTCTGATGAGTCCACCTTTACTGTTTTCCCCACATCCGCGAGAGTTACGGTGTGGAGAAGCCCCAAAGAAGCGTACCACCCAGACTGTTGCATGCCCAGAGTGAAGCATGGGGTGGATCAGTGATGGTTTGGGCTGCCATATCATGGCATTCCCTTGGCCCAATACTTGAGCTAGATAGGCGCCTCACTGAGGAACATGTGCATCCAATGGTTCAAACATTGTATCCTGAAGGCGGTGCCGTGTATCAGGATGACAATACACACAGCAAGACTGGTGAAAGATTGGTTTGATGAACATGAAAGTGAAGTTGAACATCTCCCATGGCCTGCACAGTCACCAGATCTAAATATTATTGAGCCACTTTGGGGTGTTTTGGAGGAGCGAGTAAGGAAACGTTTTCCTCCACCAGTATCACGTCGTGACCTGGCTACTATCCTGCAAGAAGAATTGCTTAAAATCCCTCTGACCACTGTGGAGGACTTGTATATGTCATTCCCAAGATGAATTGACGCTGTATTGGCCGCAAAAGGAGGCCCTACACCATACTAATAAATTATTGTGGTCTAAAACCAGGTGTTTCAGTTTCATTGTCCAACCCCTGTACATGTACTGTATCTTTTTATTGTTGTTTCACTTTGTCTCAGGGTTACCAAAGCTGATGACCAAAGGAATTTAATGATGATGTTAATGTATTGTCTTGTATTTTCTCATTGAACAACATAAAAAGGTATGAGTTAGTCAGAGTTTAGCCCTGCCCAGGCTAACCTCTATCCTGCCTAATCATAGGCTTTTGAGGAACACAGAGACAGTTTGTTGTTTGTTTTGCTTCGCCACGGATAACTGATTGTTCAGCAAAGGACAGAATGGTCCCAGTAGCTTCAAAGACTGTGATTCATCTCACCCTTTGAACCTAGGGAGGAATGTTGGACCATGTTTTGCTCAATATTGGACCATTTGCACGTTGCTGGACGCCACCAGGCCTTCCGGCGCCGTCAGCCATTTTGTACCCCAGGATAGTCCGCTACTACAAATCCCAGCGGGCACTGTGGCTGATAGGACGGGGTCGTCCCAAGTCTGACGTCACAGGAGGCTATATAGGAAGGTGGCCCCTTTAAGGAGGTGGTTTACAGCTGAAACCGAGACGTGGTAATCACGCAACTGGAGCATCAATTCTGGAGAAGAAATCCCGCGTGGACTTTCATTCATTCTCCCCGTTGGCCAACGAGAAACTAAGCGAATTAAGCTTACAGGAATAAGAAGGCTTGTAAGTTTTCAACTTTACCGATCGAAGACGTGGGTTTAACACGTAACCAAAAAAACCACAGAGTTTTCAAGGAGACGCAATTTTCCCTCCTTGTTTTTTTTTTTTGTTCCAGTCGACTAGTGACAGTCCATCATATTTTTCACCTTTCTGCCAAGGAGGCCACAAAGGACGAAAAACGGACTGCTTTGCTGAGTATCCATGGACGCGTGGAACTCTTCAATCTCTCTCTCTCTCTCCCTCTGCTCAGAGGAGACAACATCAAGTAAAATCCATCCTTTTCTTTTTATTTCTTTATTAGGAGTAGCGTGGGCAGGATAGAGTAGGTCTTAGTGCGATTTAGAATCGCCACTTATAGTCTAATGTGTTCTGAATTATATGTGCATGCCATTGTTTTTATTGAAACTTGATTGCTGTTGATTTTCGGAGGCCGACGAGTCTCGCAAGTTGTGTTTTGACTGTCTGGACACCTGAGTGCAGGTGCGCTGTAAAACTGACAGCTATAATAACCTCATGGTGAAATTCACCATTTTCTTTGTCTTCAACTTTACTGGTTTTATTAGTTGCCGCCAAACGTTTTACAACCCTTTGTGTGCTCGGACTCCCCAGCGGTTTGGGATGTTTTATGGCTTACACTAACTAAGCTACACTTTCTGGCGGGCCGCTCCCCAAAACTCCGTTCAACACCATATTCCTCTTGTTATTTTGCCATAACTGCCATAACTGCTGGTTTGATCTCATACACACTCATGCTGTTTTATTTTGTTTAGTTAGACATTTTACCCTTTTGTGTAGAACTTTGCATGTTTGATTAGGTGAAGATTATTGAATCGGAAGAGCGAGTTGTACCAGGGCTGTTGATTTAATAAATATTCACATAGATAAAGAGAAGGTGTTTGTGTTTATTTTGTGCAAGAGTGATTTGTCAGTCAAAATAAGGTTAAAGTTCCCCACGTTTCGGCAGAAACGGTTGATTAAACAGTGACATCTAGTAATAGCAACTATTACTGAGAATTTAATAATTGAAATTATCAATGGCTTTAAGCCTCAATTACAATCCCAGAGGACATCTCTGATTTCGATTCATAAATAAGGATTTTTGGTTAAGAAATACATTTTGTCAAATTTTGGTTTTCAATTATAATTATTGATAAATATTAATTAATCAATAATCATAATCCCAACACCAATATCCAAGGCTGTCAAGCGTGAAAAGGTAAGTTTTATCACACATGCCTTTAATGACCGGTATTGCATTTTAAGGTACAGCTGATGGTGGATTTTAAGGATCTGTTACAATGAAGAGGTTCTGCTTTCCTTTCAAGCAAAACATCACTAACAAAGGTTAGTTTACTTTTCATTGTTTTTCAGTTCTTTGTCCATATTTCTTTTTCTGACTTTACATGAATTGGCAAAATTCAAATCCTGCATATGTTTAAACATAGTACAAAAATAAACAGTTTAAATAGTTACATAAAGCCAATATGACGAGGATATTATCCAAATACAACATGACAACTAGCCTCTAAATATTTCAACACCCTGAATATAATTGTTCATATCAGCACACATTAGAAAATCAGCTGTGGTTTTATGCACAACCTGATGCAATCAAAGGCTTAATTAGTTGCATCATGTCTGCTTGAGATGAAACACCTCAAATACCTGGACTGCTGCTTGTAACATTTCATATTATGTTGAAAATATGGCTAAGTGAAGAGAATTTTGTAATAAGATGGTAAAAGCCCAGAATATTTCTACATATAGAGCTGGCAACACAGGTCACATGTTTTAATATTAATGGAACTGAGGCTAGACCACCTGGACGAGGCAGAAAAAGCAAACTTCTAATGGCTGCCACTAGATTCCTGAGGAGGCACTTGATCAAAAACCATCCAGTGCCAAATCAGGACTTTATGGCATGATGTCCTGCTATGAGATTTCAATTTTCACATCAAGAAGCATTCTAGATGATTCTTGATGCTTCTTGTTTCCCTTCTAGAAGGGATAATCCAGAATAAAAACTCTGGGTTGCTAACAACTGGATAAATAACCCAAAGAGGTTTGTTGGTTCCAAACATCACTGGCATGATGAAGAGATCCAGTAAGGATGACTTCTACATGGCACAAGGGAGGAGGCTCCATCATTATATGGACGCTTTTTCCTTAAATGGAGCTTCAGGTTGTGCAGGGGTGCCAAGCTGGGGCTGGCTATGTTGAAGCGGGCCGAGTACTCTTGTCTGTGCGGTGTGAAATGAGCCAATGCTACAATTCACAAATCCTATCTGACAAAGAAGAAGAATGAGGTCCCTTTTGTGGACCATCCTGCAGGTTTCTCTGATCGCAATCCCAATTTAAACATTTGAGGATGGATGAAAAGGGAGGTTCACAGAAACAGTCAGTTCTTGACTGTGGATGGCCTTCCTAAAACCATCTTCACCACATAGAGAAAAGTTTCTGACAGTCTTCTGTAATCAATTGTATTAAACAGGTGTTTGGAACAAATGACAAGAGTGGTGCGGTTACTCACGGTGAAGTCCTTTTTCTGATATATTTTTAGTTACACTTTGAGGTTTTTTTGGGCTATGGTTTCATCTCCTTGTAGGCTATTGTGGCATTTTTTGTATCGTGCCACCACGGCCAAGGTGGCCAGTGTACACCACTAATGTCTTTTGATGCTTATTCATCACATGCCAAAGGTCAAATTCAAAGCACTACATCACCATTTAGTGGACAGAATTATGCCCAGTTTGTGTG
>JAHHUM010001062.1:0-89765 GCA_036173005.1 Crenichthys baileyi | reverse complement strand
CTTTTTAGTAGTGCACGCTCCTCAGGTTAGATTTCTGTTAGTACCTCCCCCTGCTGGACACACTGGTTCAGGTTACATTTACACATATAAAACATGACTTGTTGGCAAAGCTACAACCTGTGGAAACATTTCATCCTGACTTTAAAGGTTTCACACTAGCTGTAGGGGTGGAACTGTTGTCCCCCTGTTCTGGTCCTTCAGAAAACCTCCTGAATTCTTCTCTTTATGTTTCCCTTGCTGATTATGACCCCCAACATGGAAATGTTCTCTGCAGAGATGCAGCTTTGGAAGGAAAAACACACCGAGCTTGTCTGCATAAATCTAATTAATTGATAACAGTGGAAGATTGTGTGCGTTACATCTTGCTAATAATATGTGTGTGTGTGGGGGGGGGGATCTCTAATTAGAGGTTTTGTGGAGATTCTGCTCAGTGTGCACGTCCCAGAATAAGATTATAGTAATTTGAGCCCAAACACAAACACAGAAATCAGAGCAGCACAAATATCCTTAGTGTGTGTTCAGTGTTAATCACTACTGACACACACACACACACACATACGCTGCTCTAATGAGCTAACCTAACATAATAGTATCGGGCCTCAACAAGGACAGGAATGCAGATCAGCTGAGAGAACAAACAGCACCGGTGTTCACTCGAGTCATTTTCAATTCTGTAAAGTTATGCAGTTATGCAGAACCTTTGGTCTGTTTGGGCTTTTCTCTGAGAGTTTGACTCATTCAGCGATGGAAGTGATGGAAGGTTCTGTGGGTGATGTTGGGTTCCCTCTTGTCTTCAGTCCAATAAACTGAAGATGCTGGTCCAGAAACCAGGTTAACTTGTGAGGGATGAACTGCATCACATTGATGTTCCTGAAACAACATGTTGGTTGCTGGGAGAAGTTGAAAGACCACAGTTACAGTTAAACCACTCCTTCCTATGACTCAGACACAGGGAAACATGACCAACTGTTATGATTTGGGGTTGTTTGGTTTTTGGTTTCAGGTTTTTTCTTTATATCTTTTTCACAGTTAAGGTTTTGAATCGTTCTTTCGTTTATTATTATTTATTATTATTCTTCTTAGATTTTGAATCATGTTTCTGTTTGGTTTCCTGGTCATGCTTTAGTTTTTGTATTCATGTTTTGCTTAGTTGTGTACTTGGATTGGGCTTCTGGTTATGCTTTGGTTTCATGTTTTTCTAGTTAGATTTCTATTTGTTTGTATCCTTCAAGTTCTGTTTTGCCCCTTTCATGTTGTGTTCTGTCTGTTGATTATCTTTATCCAGTTCACCTGCTCCAAGCTAATCTGTCTCCTTGCTCCACCTGGTTTACTCTCCATACATACACAGCTGTTTAGTTATTCATGGCGGAAACATTTTTCAAACCATGTCTTGTCTTCTGGATCATGCTCATGTGTTTCATGCCAAGCCTATCTTGCCACTCTGCCCATGTCTGCTTTTGCCTGTCTTGCCTGCCCGTTTATTGTTTCTATTTTGTTCCTGCCTCCTCCGTGAGTGAGTTTTTGTTTTTTATTCATTAAATCCTTTTTTTCACTTACCGTCATGCTGCCTGCTAGTCTGCATTCTGGGGTCCTCTATCTCGCAAGTCCTAACACCTACTTTACAGGGAGAAATGCCTGCAGAGAGAGCGGGTTATTGATTTAATGCTACACCATACCATTGTCAGCAGACATCAGCAGGTAGTTTGCACCAACAGGCGACTGATAAAAAATAAAAACCATACGGTAAAACCTCCCAAACAGCACTTGTGGTCCACTGTATGATCTGCCAGCTGGCTCCCTGCTCCAGCTTCCTGTCCTAGCTCTGGTAATAGGTGAGGAACAACCCAAAGCTCATCTTGTTACTTTCATGAAGCTCATCCAAAAAGGACCTCTGTGCTCACTATGTGCTAATCTGTCCAACAAACTGCTTTACATTCACCATATGGGTCCTAAGTGCATTGCACTCTTTGTCTGCAAGCCACACAGCTTGCGGTGCTGTGCAGTCTCAGATGGCATCCACATATGCTTCTATATTTTCATTATAGAGTGTTAATGAAGTGTGTTATGAAATCACTCATCTGCTGTAAAAAGCAAACAAAAAGCCAAAAAACAACTTTTGTTTATTTTCTATCTCTAATATATGACGATAACTAGCCTTTAAAGGGTTAGCTACCCTTTAACATTACTAATAGATTAACTGATGGATTACAGTCATTGTGAGGAAGTGGGAACCAGGCCTGAGCCATGGGGCTGAAAGAGCAACAGGAAGCCCATCTAGCTGGTCCCATCACCTGACCAGGGGGAAGTGTGAACTGGGTGGCAGGAGAAGAAGGGGACTGGGGCAATCTGGTTCCCAATCATTAACTGACTGACACTAGAAACACCAGCAGTAATGAAGCAGCTGAACCTGATGAAGTAAAGGACAGGAGGTCTCTGAGTCTTTAGTCCTGACGTCTCTGTAATTATGCCTACTAACGAGCTCTGAGACGTTTAAAGATGAAGGATGTTTAATTCATGGAGTCTCTGAAGGTCTGAAGAGCCCCCTGCTGCCTCATTAGCCAATCAGGGCTCGGATCAAAGAGTGGGCGGGGCTCTGGGGCAGACGTGATGAGAATGAGGCCGAAGACAAACTCCAGAGGGAAGAAGTTAAAGTGAAATGTTGTTAACCTCATCCGCTGACATCAGTGGGACACTGAACAAATACTCAATGAGCCTTTTCATATCTTTGCTTTCTACAGCTGAGAACAGAGTCAGACCCTGGGAAATAAAATCTTTCCGTATATTTAGGGAATAAGATAGACTAGAATAACTGTTGGTCAGACAGCGTGGAAAGTCCTATTGTTGCAGCAGCAAAGGATAGACTAGGTGGTTATCACTGCTGTCTCAGTAAGAAGGTCCTGGGTTCAAATCCCCACAGGGAGTTAGAGTTTAGTTTAGTGTGGAGTTTGCATGGTCTCCTTGTTCATGCATGGGTTCCCTCCAGGTCCCACAGCCTTCTCCCACAATCCACAACATAAATGTTTGCCCAGGTATAGTTTTATTGTGCATTGTGCTGCATTTGAAATGATTTAAAAGAGTCAGGCAGAAAAAATGGGTGAAGATCAATCTGTTCAGTACGGTTTCACGAATAAACCCTCTAATCCCATCTGAAATGCAGCTTTTTTCGGTCCGTGACAGCTCTAAAAACAGTGCTCATCAACTTACCTACAAGGCCCAGGGTAATGATGAAGAAGAAGGTTTTCAAATATTATTCTCATTGGTTTTTCTCTGGTTAAATAAATGTAACATGAAAATACAGTTTGCCATCCAAGAAATGATTAGCACATAATTATAAAGTAGAAGAAAAAATTATTAATGTGTTTCTCATTTCTTACAGCTTCAACCAAGGTAAGTCTCTATCAGCTCTGCACATCTACAGACCACCATTTGAGTCCAGGATGCAGACCATCAGTTTTCATGACCTCCCACAGATTTTCTGTCAGATTTAGGTCTGGACTTTGACTAGGCCATCCTAACATATAAATCTGCTTTCATCTAAACCACCTATTGTATCTCTGGTTGGATGTTCAGGGTGGTTCTCCTGCTGGGAGGTGAACCTCCACCCCAGCCTCAGCTCTTCTGCAGCCTCTAAGAGGATTTCTTCCAGGATTATCCCGGATTTAGCTCCATCCATCTTCAAATCAACTCTGACCAGCTTCCCTGTCCCTGCTGAAGAAAATCATCCCCGCAGCATGATGCTGCCACTACCATGTTCCACTGTGGAGATGGAGTGTTAACGGTCATGTGTAGTGTTAGTTTTACTCAACACAAAGTGTTTTGCATATAGACCCAAAAAGTTCACTTTTGGTTCCCTCTGATCAGAGCACCTTCTTCAACGTGTAACATATGTGCACCTTCCACAGACAAACTGCAAACAGGACTTCTTCTAGCCTTCTTCTTGCCATTCTTCCATGGGGACATATAGGTGTCCTGTGAATAGCTTCTCCTACCTGAGTTGTGGATCTCTGCAGCTCCTCCATTTACCACGGCTCTCTTGGCAACTTTCCTGATTAATGCTCTCCTTGTCCAGCCTGTCACAGTTAGGTGGACCTCCATGTCTTGGTAGGACTGAACAGAGCTCTGGGAGATGATCAAAGGCTGGGATATTTTTATAGAACCTAACCCTGCTTTAAACAGAACCAGAACTTTCTCCCTGACCTGTTTGCTTTGTTCTTTGGTCTTTAAAGAAGGAGATATAAATGTAATTCTAGTGATGGGTCTGGTTCTAGTGAACCAGATTCATTGGAACCGGACTAGATTGAATTACAGGAAATAGTTTGAACTGATTAAGATAAAAACTCAAAGTTCCTCCCTTGTTTCTGACATTTTAGATAAACATCAGACACATTTTCTTGCTCCTGTTAAAACAGGCAAATCAGGTTCACAAAGTCTGGAGCTGATTGGCTGTTAGAAGCTGATTGGCTGCTAAACAGCCACTCTGAGGCCTCAGGTGTTGCATCTGTGTCTGCTGAAGCTGAATAAGTTTGCTCCGGCCTCAGAGGAATGTGCGGTGTTCGGATCTCTGAGGAGTTCCTCTCTGTTCTGGGTCACATCGGAGCTCTTGGACCGTTTAATGAGCTTCTGCAGGAGGAAAACTGTTTGAGGAGCAGCATCTGAAGCCAGGATGTGATATAAGAAGCTGCCTGTTTGAGAAAGGTCACCTCCCCTTTGCAGAGAGGCTGGGAGTGAAATAAAACCCTGAGGTTTATTACCGAAAGAAGAAAGTCTCGATGGATTCAGGTGGTGCAGCTTTAAAGCGGTGGAGAAATATCTGGGTGTGTTTTTAGTTTGTCTGATGGCATCAGAAGCAGATTATGAAGACGTGTGGGGATCTGAGCATCTTTATCTGATCTGAAGACATCATGGAGAAAGTCTGAGAAGCTTAGTTAGAAACTAGAACTGTCTGCGAGTTCAGCTTTTGATTCTGGTTTTGACCTTTGACACTGCAGCTTCTCTTTTATTTAGTGGAATGTTGAGAGGAAATGGGAATACGAGGAGGCATTATGACCTTTGTCTAGTTTTATTTTTATTTTTTGTCAGATGTGAAAAGTGAAAAACTCAAAGATTTCTGGGAGACACAAAAAACTACTAAATCTGATATAAAACCAAAAATAATCAAAATGTTTAACAGAAAAAAACTGGATGAGCCACAGGAATAAAAAAAAAACAGAAAGAAAAATCAGTCTAACAATTAGGACAACACCAGAGGTCAAAGGTTACACGTGTACAGGTTGAGAATGCTAAGGATAAAAACTGCAGCTCCTTTTATTGGAGACTACTGACCACTGATTGACTGGAAGCGTCCAGCTAACAGCTGTGAGGCGCAGGCCAGCAGACATCTGCAGGGCTTCAACTATCAAGGCAAACTGTCCTGATTCCTGAAACCAGTTTAAAACTTCAGATGAAAGCAGCTGATCACAGGGGGGAAAAGCTAAAGCATAGCAGAAAGACAGAGACCTACACCATGAAGGAAAGCTGAACCCAGAAAGACTGAGCAGCTCCAGAGACCCTGGTACCACTGCTAGGAGGTGGAGGAGGAATGAAGACACAGGAGCCTGAAGCTGCTGGCAGACATGGCGACTCGAGTTAGAGACTCCGGCTCGAGTCGCACTTAAGTCACAAAAACATAAAAGACTTCAGACTCGACAGGAATAAACAGCTGATAACTTAGAAATTTAACATTAATGGGTTTTAACTTCTTTCTATTCTTTTTCTTTGAGCAGAAACACTTATTTATGTTTCTAATGAGCTTTTAACAGTTTTAAAATTATATAAAGTATATGAAAGGCCTTTAGCAGATTTTTGGATAGTGAATCTAATGTTAAAAGTTAAGATATTAAAATGTTCATGTAATAATTAAGACCTGAGGAGAAATGGTCCTGGTTTGGATTCCTGAGCTACAGCGATCCAGAGTTAGTGGTGACCTGGATGATGGAAATTTGGTGAGGGAATGTTTATTACAGTTGACTCGGACTTGGAAAAGATAACTGGGGAACAACTCTGGCTGCTGTTCCACTAATCACAGATCAACTTCTAACGGGTTCTGGTCAGCAGGTCCACTGGTTCTGTTTGTATTTTTCCCATCATCCTTCTGTCTGGTTCAGCCAACAACCTAGACAAAAACTGAAGATGGAGCAGAGATGATTTTATTGATCCAGGTTCATGGAGGTCTGATCTTCTGGTTCTCACTCTTACAAACCCATTTGTTTTAATTTAATCATCTAAATCTGGCCATAAAACATTGATAATATGTGATTTTACTGAACATCAAGAGTGCATCAGAAGATACGCTGACCCGTTTCTGGTTAGAATGGTCAGTTATGATCACTTTGAAAACATGTAAAAAGATTCTTACATTTCCAGTATTTGACCTGCTAATCACCAGTCAGAGACGATCAGTGGGAAACTGGCTGATCTGGACCTCTGACTGTCAGAACACCTGGAAGCAGAACCTTCTGAGGGCCAATTTAGACTGGATTGAGCAGAGTTCTCCCTGGTAGATCTGACCTTCGAAGCACCAGTGCAGGGCAACCTGGATAAATCCAGTCCAGGTAGTTTAGATAAAGATTTTATTTTAGATAAAGCAGCCCTCAGAGAGATGCACACATCTGCAGCCTCCATGCATTCGATCTAAAAGCTCAAACAATATGACAGGAAGGGTTGCACATAGTTCTGGTGTTTTTGCTTTTTTTTGCCTATTATTCCTGGTGTAGTTCTGTTTACCCTTAGTTCTGTCTTGTTAATTGGTTGCATTCATTGTTCTCCTGCAAGTCTAGCCCACGCCTGTTCCTGGTTTTCCCCGAATGCCTGGTCTGGCTGCTGATTGGTCCTCCCTTTATTTCTGTTCGTTTATATGTCCAAGTGTTACCTGTGTTTGGTGTGAATTCCTATGTTATGTTTCAGAGAAGCAAAAGTCTGTATCTCGTATGGTTCTGGTATCCTTTGTTCCTGATTAATCTCCAGAAGAAGAAGTAAAAGTTTCTTACCTGAATCCGTCTGGCTCCTGGCATCCCTTTCCCTGCACTTTGGTCTGATTAAAGCCACTCTTTGACAATAGGTGGCATCAGCTTGGATGAACACAGGGTGGAATTAGCAGTGGACATTCATTCTTCATCCTCAGCTGTGCTTTTATTATAGTTTCCAGTAGAAGGTGAAGATAACTGCCTCTCCTGGCTTTAAATCACCTCAGATTTGTAATAATCTTAAAGGATTATCAGTAATTATCAGAGAAATATTAAATCTCTCAGGTCGTGTTTTACCTCCTTTTTGGACCTGAAGAAAGGAAATTGTCTCCAAAAGTCAGCATTTTCTTCCTTCACGCTCAGATGGGTTTTATTTAAGATCAGAACTTCCACACAACAACAAAGAGCCTGCTTGAAGAAGCAGTCAAAAATGATTTATCTCTAAGCCACGTTTCTATTTCTGCTACTATTTTTGTCTGTGAGCAGCAGGAGGAGAGTTTCATCATGTGTCCCAGAGCAGCTTGATGCAATCAAAATCTTATAAAGTCAGTAATGAGCTGAACGGGCCGTCGGTGCGCCAGTACGAGTCGCTCGTCTCTGGCACCGCTGCTGAGGGACGATTTCAGATCAAACGTTGTAAAAATGGACTCACCTGTTCACAGTTTGAGTTGCTCCGTCACACTGAGAGCTGATGGCATCAAAGTCTGACGGGAAAACATGGAAACTGAATGAAAACAGGTTGAGAAGAAGTTTGTCTGAGAGCTGCAGGGGAGAGGGAGCGAGCTTGTTTCTGATGAAGTTCAAAACGATGAAAACGTTGAATTAACTCTGCTGCCCTGATGTGAAGCTTGTTTCAGGCCCCCAGCCTCTCCAACAATGAAGCTCACAGCTGAACATCTAAACTACATCTGCATCCCAGCCTTTAGATCCAGTTTCACTCCACGTCGTCTGTTTGTGAGGTTCCTCGTTGGGTTCAGCAGACTTCAGGGAGGTCTTCCTGTTAGATCCCAGAGTCTTGCTTCAGGAGGTCTCCAGAGAAATAGATCTGCAAGCTTTAACATATTTTTTTTTTTTTTTTGACAGGGATGTTCTCTGTGGAAAAACAATCTGTCAGCAAGAAAAATTAAATAAGACAGGAAAACCCAGAAGTTTTTCTCTGAATTTAGAGATTCAACATGAACCGCAGGTTTTGTTTAAGATTTATTGGACAGAAACTTTTTCCATTTCCATTTTCCATAAACATAGAATTCACAACTAAAATTAAACCTTTTTCCAAGTTTCCAACTTTTTCCAGTTTTAAAATCAACCTTTTCAAGTCTGCAAATCTTAGACTCATAAAAAAGTTTTTATAAAGGGTGATCCGTCCGTCCGCCTGGCCACCCACCTCTATCTGAACCCAGAACTAACCTCCGTCTCGCTGCAGGTTTGGATCTTTGCTTCACTCCACTGACAAAAGGTCAAGAAGGGATCAGAGATTAAAGTCTTAGATCCAAACAAACACCACGGGTCATCTGTGAGTCTGATGAGATCCAAGTCTTGCGGCCCTTTATGGTTCCGGAAGGATTGTCTCGATAAACACCAGATTAAGGCTGAAATCTCCAGAGAATTTTTCTTTCGAACGGCTGTCAAAATGTCATTAGTTCAAGCTCGGTGGCTCGGCTTGTTGGAGGGAAGACAGTGACGGGAAATGGTGCTCATTATGAGCCCAACGACAAATTACAGCTGAGAAGTTCTGAAAAGTTCTTAGAGGTTATTAAAACTTTGATGAAATGCAGCAGCTGTAATTTAACTGTCATCTGAAGCTGCTCGCCAGCTTTCAGCTGTGGAGCTAGAGAATAAAATCTAATTTTCTCCAGTCGTTACTCTTTAAATATTTACTCAGGATCTGAGTTCAGAACATTCTGAAAATCTGGAGGACGTTTAGGGAGCTTCGTAGAGCAGGGATTACTCTGGAGAACCTTCATCCAGCTCTTCAACACAGAGTTACATTCACAGCCTTTACTGAGCAGAAAAGAAGTCTGATGTTAACTTCAGAGGAGGAGTCAGCTTCTCTGGGCTCAGAGGCTTCTGGGATGGACCATCACACAGTGAGAACATGGATCAGATGGACCAGTTCTCCAGATGTTTGTTGGAAAAGGAGCTTCCAGGCTGTTGTCAGCAACCAGTCCCTGCAGCCAGGCTCTGGGATGGTAGGAGGTTGCATCATGGTATGGGCTGGGATCATTTCCTCTTCTGTGGTGCAGAATTGATGCAGAAAAGTCCAGCAGAGATTTTAGAGTAATGCTGCCTTCAGGACCACATCTTCTCCAGGGATATCCAAGGACAATGGAAAAAAGACATTCCAAAGGCCTGGCTGATGAAAAGGAGGGTACAGCGGTTGGACAGACCTGTCCTCAATGTTGAGAGGAGCCCGTACTGTTGGACTCCTGAGGACGTGTTTGTAGGAAGACTGTTTCAGTTTTACTCCATCATTTCTGCTCTGTAGTTTAATCTATGTTACATTAGTAACACTATGTGTTGCTATGCTGCAACTACATTTATTAGACATAATAATGCTCATTTTTTGTCAGTGTTTATGGAGTGACTTCATTAAACACATGCTGCAAAACAGCCACTCCGACATCTAACTGGATCTCCATCTGTGCACCATCTGCACCAGGATCTGCGTGTCGGCCTGCTGCCGAGGCATCAC
The DNA here is from genome assembly GCA_036173005.1 of Crenichthys baileyi. Taxonomy (NCBI): domain Eukaryota; kingdom Metazoa; phylum Chordata; class Actinopteri; order Cyprinodontiformes; family Goodeidae; genus Crenichthys; species Crenichthys baileyi. The sequence goes on along the minus strand of JAHHUM010001062.1, from coordinate 80,072 downwards.
GAGCGATTCACACCTTATTAGTGTTTCAGCCTGGCGTCGCCTCGCCCAGCGCTAACAGGATTAACGCTACAGCTCGGAGGGATGGGAGCCAGAACCTGCTCGCTTCATTCAGGATAATTTCTTTTGCTCTCATGCTGAAGATTTCACTGTCAGGAGGTCACAACTGGAGTCCTGATGGAGGGACATGTCCTCCACAGAGATTATCAGCCAGAAGCGAGAAGTACATTTTGGGATCTTTCAGTCTTTTCCAGCTATCAGCAGTGGTTAAAGGATCATTTTGGGGTCATAAAGCCATTAATCTTCTGTTATGGGCCATCAACAGAGCTTTTATGGATTAGTTTAGGAAAGGGGGATTATCACCTGAGTGTAATTCTGTAAAAACCTCTATAATTAAGAGGTCTGACTCACCTGCAGCCCCAAAGGAGACAGAAACCAAACAAATGAGAGGTTGTTGATGTGATGACATGAAGATATGAGGACCAGAGAGCAGAACAAAAGGCTGGAGACAGAAAACAAACTCCGGATCTTTTAAAATAAAAGGAAACCCAAAGGAAATGCAGAAAGACCATGAAGCGCCAGTCTATTCAGCCGGGTCAGTTCGGTTCGTTAGAGTCTGGATATGAAGCTTCATCTGCTGCCATGGTCCATCATCATCTAATAAAATCCCAGTTTTATTTTATCTCCACCAGCTTTTCAGCAAACTTCCCACACAGACTGCAGTTCTCAAACAGCGCTGGTCTTTGAGAACTGGACGTCTTTTTTGTCCTGGCAGATTCCTGAATGACCCAATCATCTGATTCAGGCATGTTGACACAAAGGCACTAGTTTTAGGTTATTATGGTTTCAGAGATCCGACCAGAACGGTGAGAGCAAGGAAGGAACCTTTATAACTAAACATATCCTGAAAATGTGGTGAAAGGCAATCAGGAAATGATGAAAATATTAAACCAAGATGGAATCTGGGGCTGCATGGTAGCACTGTTGCCATGCAGGATCACCTTTCGTTGGGTCTTCCTGACGCAGTCAGGATTCCTGAGATCCAAATGTGCCCCGGCAGCCAGCTTCTCTATGTGGTGTGGACAGGACAGGAAGCAGGTCCTATGTGGAACAATAGTCCATTAGACACTGGATCGGGAGGACAAAAGAACTTTTAAAATTACTTTTTGACTATAAAACAAAGAAAAAGTAGATTATGATTTATTAATGTTTCATAATTTCAATATCTGAACTTCAATAGCTGTGAGATATGACATTTGCCCTTTAATAACTTGGGGAATCAGAGAGGGTGTTTATTGAGCAGTTAGCAGAGTGTCGTCTCTCTGAAGACACTCTAATTACGCCGAGGAGAGGAGGGAGGGTTGAAGATGAAACTGAGCGTTTGGTCTGAAGCGTAATGAAGACAATGAGGAGGAAAGATGAGGATGGAGAAAAGAGACTGTAAGAAGAAAACCGAATCTGCATTTTATTATTCTGGAAAGAAAGTTTGGTTCACTGCCAAAGAAATCTAAATGGTATAAAATTCAGAAGGTAAGTTCATGTTTAATCCTGCAAACGGTCAGAAAGGATCAAAACTGAGGATTGGCTTTAAGAAACTTCCTGGATCACAGGAACGATCCACTAAAATGTGCAGAAAACTGACATTTTTCCTTCAAATTCCTTCTGTTTCAGCTGTTGAATGGTTTCTTCCCAGTTTAAATCCCCTCACAGCAGTTAAATAACAATCTCATGTGGTCTTTGACTCCATTTTCTTCTGCTTAGTGGAGGATTTGTTGCAGTGCCGAGAATCGTTTTCCTGCTGAAAGGTCCACTTCCAGTGTGGCCCCAGGCCTCTTTGATTTAACTTCATGGTTGAGTTACTGACTGAAAGCTGCTCAGTCCCTCAGCTTCAGCTTGTTAAAGAGGAACTGTAGCTTTCAAGCACATTTTAATCTAATAGACTGTTTGGATGTAACGTTGCTGAGCCGTGGGTCAGGAGGAGGAGGTGAGGATTCAGACTGGGTTAACTTCTCAGGTGGAGGAGGAGGACGAAAGAAACAGGAACAAAGGATGAAGAAGAAGACATTTAATTCTACAAGGAACCAGTGCGAGTCAACTGGATGTAAAAATGCTGAAATAATGAGAAGGATGCCTTTAATTCTCATTATTCTGCACAATGTATGGTCCGGATCTGGTACCCAGAAATAAACTGAGCTAAGATTTAACCAACAGGTTTACTGGTTCAGATGGATCAGAGCCTCCACTTCAGTATGAGGATGTTGCTCCAGTCTGTGGTGGAGAAGAAGGAGCTGAGCTGAAAGGTGAAGCTCTGGATTCCCTGCTCCACCTACGTTCCAACCCTGACCTGTGGTCATGAGATATGGATCAGCAGCAAAAGAACCAGATCCTGGATACAAGCAGCTTGAATGAGAGTCCTCAGTGGGGGACTGGACTCTTCTAGAGAAAAGGAGAGAAGTTCCATGTCTGCTCCTCTACATCCAAAGTAGTCAGCTGACATTGTTCATCTGATCAGGAGGATCCTGGACACCGTCCTATGGACGTTTCTCAGACACATCAAACTGGGACGAGACTCTGGTGCAGACCCAGAACTCTCTGGAAGGACTTCATATCCTAGCTGGTCCAGGAACTCCTTGGCATCTGTCAAGAGGATCTAAAAAGCGTTATCTGGGAGAAGGATGTCTGGATTTTCCTTTTGGACCTGTTCACAACCAGACCACAGATAAATGGATGAAGGTTTACTGAAACTTCTTGTGAAGGCGATGGAATAAAAATGTCTCCAACGTGAAGAGATTTTAGCTGAAATCTCTCAAACTGGAGCTCCTTTTCTAACAACTTGGACTCAAGACGTCTCCTTCCTGACTTCATGGAGGAATCTCGTTGTTAAAAGAAGAATCTTGAAAGATTCATGTTTCTATGATGCATTAATTACATGCTGTTTTATTAGGTAATAAGGACTAAACTGCATATGAATGAATGAAGGCTAAAATAAGCAGAAAGTTTGTTAAAGTTGGAAAGAAAGTCTTGCTCAGCAGACACTTTGGGAGATGAGATGGTAAATTGTGGAAGAAAACTAGATATTTGAGTTTAAAAAAAGTCCTGCAGATATGAGAGTTTATGTCTGATTTCCTTTCTTCCTCCGTTTTCTCCACAAAGCTCTGGGTCATGAGATCTACTTTCATCTTATCGAGGCACGTTGGTAATAAAACATGAAAGAACAAATGAGTTTCTGCGTAAAGATCCAGCTGCAGAAATCAGCGTGTTCTGATTGAATCCTCTCAGTAATTGTGGGCTGATATGAAATTATAAGTGATTTCTGTCACAGCAGAAAAATGTGATCAGAAACATTACAGGTGTTGAAGCGACATGTTTCCACACAGAAACTACTTCTCCATAACATCCCGCAGCGCTCCCCGGCAGTATGGAATAACATTAACATAATGATATTTCTGTGGAAACCATGGCAACCGTGAAAACCCCCTTATGTGGAGTTCCTCTCCAGGTGATCGGCTCCTCCACTCAGGAGGATTTATAGAAAACTGCACGACACAAACATGCAGCTGAGACAAGCGTGTTGTTTGAACTCCAGAGGGGAAAAATGCACACATGTTACAGAAACATGCATTAACTGTGCAGCCGACCTCACAGCTTACCTCTGCTCAGGCGCAGATTCGATGCATTTAGAGGGAGAATGGTCCATATTTCTGCAAATCACCATGCGAAAATAATCACTACTAAAGATCAGAGCTGTTAGAGTCAAATATTTACTGTCGGCTTGGAGGCGGTGGTAATTGCTGCTATGCTGCCATGATGGAAAGAAGAAGGTGTAATTCAATAGTTAACCAATAAGGTGCATCTGTTGTTGTTGGAAATGAGATTTTAAAACTCATACAGATATACAGATAAGCTCTCGGCCATTCTGGTCCAGAAGCTGGTGGTGAAACCAGTTAGATTTGTCCTTTCTTGTCCTCAGTTCTGTGTTCCTCACGAAGATTTTGGACAGAACTGTTCTGTTCTGGTTTAACCGGATGCAATCTAGAAAAACAGCTCCAGAGTTTGTGACAGACGTCTGCACTTTTCGAACAAGGCAGCCGTGAGGTGAGTCTTAGTGAGAAAGTCAGAATTCTGATTGGGCGGGTTCTGTTTGCCAAATTCAAACAGAACACATCATAAACTTCAGGGTAGGAGAAGGTGAAGACACTGCAGAGCAGAGACACCACAGATCACTGGGGTTCCCGGTGCGGATCAGGATCAGTAAACAAGTAGAAACTGAATGAGAACGTTTTCTGGTGTGGATCCACATCGACTGAGCAAATAGGCTTGTTTGGAAGGAAGCAACAAGCCTCTATTCTCTGAAACTTCAGTTTGAAACGTTGCGTCTGAATGAGAACAAGATCATAACAGCAGTCAACCACGGGGGTGGTGGAGGAATGATGATATGGGCTTGTTGCGCTGCCAGGACCTGAGCACCTTACATTCACTGAGTGGACCATCAGCTTCTCTGCATACATATTCAAGACCTGATTAAAATGCAGTGTTTGGACCTTCAGAAAGCTGAGCAGAACCGAAGAACTGTCTATACAAAGATTGATGCTTTCTGCATCTCAGCTTCTAACTCAACAAATTATTAAAGTAAATATTTATTTGTTGTTGATAAATGTTGTTGATTCTCATCAGAAGCACCTATGACCTAAAACCATAGCAAACATCTAGCTGGAAGAAAGTAGACTGCCCCCTCCTGGTTGGAGGAGTTTCTGCCTCAGATGGAGCAGTTCCTCTATCCTGGTGTTCCTGAGCAACGGCAGAATGAAGCAAGTGAAGGCCTGGATTTACTCTCCTGTCTAGGGTCCAGTCCTCATCTATGGTCCTGAGATATGGATCTGTAATGATCCCCACCTGATTGTGGAGGCTTGCAGAGCTTCTACACCTACTGTTAGAGGTATTCTGAACATGTCCTACTGGAAAGAACGAGCTGGAAAATTATTATCCATTCTGACCTGAGAACACCTTGGGAAAGAGAAAGGCATGGGTTTCCCTTCTGGACTTGTTTCCGCCATAATCTGATCTCAGATAAGCAGCAGACGATGGATGGATGCTAAACCTTTAGCTGGTAAGTTTTATTTTTATAGAAACTTTCACATATAAAAATCATAAAGTGTTTCACAAAGACAGATCATAAAAATTTAAGTAAATCATGATTAAAAAGAAAACACTACCTAAATGAAATGAAGCAAACACACAATCATCCGAAAGGAAAGAGCATGTGAGTAAAATCTCTGGAGCTGCTTTTTAAATGAAGAACTCTTTCTGTTCCTCAGATATCTGCTCAGTATGTTTGAACCATGCAGACCCAAAAGGCTTCAGTCTGCATGCTTAAACTGGTTCTGCAGGTCCATTTCTCCTCCTGCCAGCTCCACAGCAGAGATCAGGCTCATTTCATCTTCACCGGACACTCTGAGATGTTGAAATGTCTGCTGTGACCCAGATTCAGTCTAAAGTGGAACAGCATCTGCAGCTGTGGCCTCAACCACTGGAATAAATAACCTTTATCAGGGACGTGTGCTGGAAGGAGCGCTGCAGGAATCAGACGCTAAATATGCATTTTATGTCTCTATTGTTAAAATCTAAACAGAAGAAACAAACTGAATCATTTTAATATGAAGCTGGAATGAAACTGAACAAAGCTTCAGGTTTTTCCAGAGTCCAGTTCGGATTTGTTTTATGGCTTTCTTGTTTTGTAGGATTTGGTTCTTTTTCTCTTTAGTTTTCCAGCTCCTAATGTCTGTCTGTCTGTATGCCCGAATGCCCGTTCGTCCGTCCGTCAGTCTGTCTTCCTTTGAGTTGAATTATGTAGGGCTGGAAAATGAACAGTGATCATTTCTGAAGTTGTAGAGAACTGGAGGAAAACAGGAAGCAGCCATCAGAAGCATGTAAATTTGTTTCAGGTCATCTTTAGTCCTCCTAAGCTGTAACCCCTGAACTTTACAGAGGCTCTGGTCATCTGCAGTGGAGCTGGTTGAACCAGTAGAGGCTCTCATTCCAAGATCTGACCATAAATAGTTCCAAACCAGCAGAGGACTATGTTAGTCAGCTTTTAGTAAGCATAAAATGCAGCAGAACTTTTTATTGATCAGTTTTAGTGAATGATAAGGAGCAGATGGCTGCCTCTTCTGCTGACAATGAAATCTGCTTCATCTTCTGCTTCATCTCAATAAATTAGAAATTCATAGAAATAGGGGGACATGTAGGACACCACACACACACACACACACACACACACAATCCTGTTCAGCTGCATCCTCTCATTCTGCTGACAAAATATTGAAATTACTGACTCTACTGTTTCCTCCTCTACTGCAAGGCTGAGCCTGATGGTGGAGGCGCAGAAACTGTTTCTGTCTAATTCTGTTTTCCACAACAGCGTGGTACATCACTGCCACCTGGTGGAGGCAGCAACTCATTACAACCAGGTGGCAGAAAAAACTGATGGTTTAGCGACACAAAATTATTTCAACTTTTTTTAGTTGTTGTATAATACCACAATAACAGTGTGGCTGAAACATACAATTTCCTGTTTATAAATATTAGACATTGCATTCTTAACAACAAATTACAATAATAATTAAGTATGATGTTTTTCCAACATTTCTTTAATCATGATTTTAAGCAAATCAGAAGATTTCTGAACTTAAAGAGTTTAGATTATCCTTTTGTGAAATTAGCTGAATCATTTTGATTTAACTGCTCATCATGACTCAAATTCCTGGTGATGACATGGTGACCATTTAATGTAGCCTCAATTTTTTCTCATTGTCCAACATAACAGAAGAAAAGCTTGTGAAAAGTTTAGAGTAACATTTTTCTACATTCAACAGCAATTAACAAACTTGAGATTCAGCCGAGGAAACAAGCAGAACACCTTTGTAGCCTCCTGTGACCATCCTCCAACCTATTTCTGGGTGGACCTTCTGAACACTGCTTAGTCTAGAGATGCTGCTGGAGTCCTCCACAGCCCTGCAGAGGATGGTGAGTACCAGTCAGAAAGAACATCCCAGAGGAAGCAGCTTAAATCTTGAATCCTCTCCGAAACAGAAATGCCGAGTAGCTTCCAGCTGGTACTCTGTGGAACACCAACACAAAGGAACCTGAGGAGAACTGAACCCTCAGGTGGAACAGCAGGAGGACGAACTGACCGGGAGTGGATCCCCACAGATTGGCCAAACTGAGATTCACTGAGAGAAGCCATGGAGTAGGGACAGATGGAGATGGTTAAGATGGAAATGAGAAAGAACAGCAGGGTGGAAGATGAAGGAGAGAAAGCTTCACATCAAGCTGCAAACGTTTGTGAAGGAGGTGAAATAGAGCAACACTGAGCAGAAACAGATCTCAGCTTGTATGTTTTTCTGATGAAAATCTGGGTTTTACACAAAGATTCCTGCTTTCTGTAATCAGAAGTTCACAAACTGAACAGAACTGAACACAAACACAAATCTTTTTTAAAGTACAAAATATTTTATTCAAACTTTTCTTTAGAAAAGAGGTGTGATGTTTCACCCTCGATGCATGATCTGGTTTTCTCTGTCACTCAGATCTTTGCAGGAACCCTTTAATGATGAAATGCTTCCCATTCCTCTTGCTCGTCCCATAACAGTTCAAACTGAGATCATGCCAAAAGATCATACTGTACTCCAGGTTTCAGTTAGAGGCATTGTGCATTTTTTTCCCCCAGGTCCTGGAGAGTTACCATCCTGCAGCTTTTAGATGCAACCCTGCTCCAACACGCCTAGACCAAATGAAGGAATCCCCTCATCAGCTTCCAGTTATTCAGATCTGCAGAGGCCTGGTAACGAGACATTCATCTGATTCAGGTGAAAGACAGTAGGTCTCCAGGTCTGGACCTGACACCACTGGACCATTGCAATTATGATTAAACCAAATCATCAGGGCAGACACTGGTCTAAAAAGAGACTTCCCAAACACCACAAACAGTGAATACAGTGAATCTATAATCTGTCCTGTTAAAGGACAGATTATAACACCTGATGATTCATCTTTTATATTTCTGTTTGAATCTAAGAGGAGTTTTCTGCTGCAGATGATGCAGGTGAACAGAAACAAAGCTTCTCCTCAGGACTGATGGGTGTTATCTGGTATTTGTTTAGATGAGGACCAGCTGAAGTTCACTCAACTGCACAGTTTAAACTTGCTATTGGACCTGAACTTTATACTGTGAGGAAAACTCTGGAAGCAGAACTCTCTCAGGTTCTTCTTAAATTACAGCAGAACTCTGTTGGTGTGACACACCTTCTGGCTGAGGGAGTTGAGCAGCTGCTCCTCACTGACCAGGAGGGATTAATGGTCACTTCTGGGTCTATCTACATTTTGCTTTATCCATCCTGCAACCTCCTTCTGCTAACAGGTCTATGAGAGAAACCCGGACATCCCTCTTCCCAGCAACCCTCTCCAGCTTGGTTAGGTGTTGCACAGCATCCCATTTTCCTTTAGCGATCGCCACACAATTCCTTAGAAAATGTAGAAACGTTCTCCAGGTCCACAAACATGTCGATTGGGCAGCCCACCTCCCAGGACCCAACTACAGCCACTCTGCTCGTCCTGAGGCCAACAACTAGATGGAACTACCTGAGCTCTGCCTCTAAATGAAAGTACTGGGCTGCAGCTTTTAACAAACAGATGATTTTATCACTTAAACTGAAGGAAATTTAAAGAACAATAAAAACTGAAGCCCATCAGATTCCCCTGGAAGCTCAGAATGGAGGAGGATGTTTCAATTCAATTCAGTTTATTTATATAGCGCCAATTCACAACACATGTCGTCTCAAGGCACTTCACAAAAGTCAGGTACATACATTCCAATTAATCTTAATCATTGAACAGTGCAGCCAGATTCTGTTATTTATTCAAATTGGATAAAAAGTTTTTCTATCTAAGGAAACCCAGCAGAATCAACACCATACTTTCAGACAGGTTTTCAGAATGTGATCTTAGGGAACTATGCACCATTTATATAAAACAAAGTACAGCGTCTCTTTCGCTTTGTCACTAAGTCCTCACTGGAGGTATGAGCTACCCTTTTCCCATGAGTGCTAAAACTTTTGTAATTCATTCTGACATTCCTCTCTTCTGGCGCAGGGTCCAACCCATGCGACAATCCAGCAAAAAGTATAAAAAACTTCTAGTCACCAGGATCACATTACATAAAACCACAGAAATGAATTCTGACAAAAGGTGACACTATGAAATTACCAAACGCAACATAAATAAATAAATCCAGATGTTTCTAACCGTAATTCAGTTCCATTAACAACAAAACGCAAACTTCAGTTGTTGTGCAGTTCATCAATGTCTCACTTAGAATTAAGTCACATATCATCCTGATTTGTCTTGTATGAAGATGAGTATTAGATTAATGGACATCTAATGTAATTGTGATGCATAAACTCTACAAAGTTAATCTGATAAATAATTCTCACCAAATATGAAGTCATGACTCAGATTCTTTATCAAAAATATATTCCTTACTTTTAGCATATCTTAAACTGTCAGCTAGCTTAATGGCACCAGGGAAAACTTTTAACCTAATAAATCACCAATGATCCTTCATGCAAAACTAATTCTTCAAATTAGTTTAAACTATTTCATTAACCTTTTAATAGTAAAACACATAAATCTAAATGTCATGCTACATCCTTAATTATTATACAAAAAAACATGTTAAGGCAACAATCACTACAAGCCTTTTGATTCTATTGTCTCTTAAACAGTGTTAAAACTCAGGAAGGAAGGTGCTGAGTGTCACCATGAAACAAAGACATGAACAAACCTGATAGAGGCAGAGTCAGGCAGAACTAACCTCTTATGGGCAGCCTATAGGCGGGACCCACAGTTTCTTCATTCCAACCCATCTTAGTGAACCTTAAACTGCAAAACTGTTAACACACCTACCTCAAAAACAAGCTGCTTCTTAATTCTCCTGAAAACTCAAGGTTTTAATCAATCTGGGATTTAGAAACATTATTCTAAAGATGCATTATTATGTCATGCAACACATAAACAAACATTCAGTCCAACAAAACAAAGACAAAACATCAAAGACAGACAAATGGCCAAATTTGAAGCTTCAAGAATTCAAAGAAATTTTTAAGAATCTCTTTTCAAAATATGTTTTCTCAGCCATATCTCTTAATGCTGTAATTGGTCAATTTTGTTATGACTGTTACGACTTTGCGAGATATTGGACCCCAGGATGCAGACGAGGAGGCAGCGTGATGGTAAGTGAAAATAGTTTCATAACAGAAAAATTCACTCACTGCAGGAACAAAACAGAAGCAGGCTGGCTTGACAGGCATGGCATGGTCCACAAAACAAGACATGAATAGAGACACAATGATTCCGCCATGACTAACTGAACAGGTGTGTATATATGGAGTGAAAACCAGGTGGAGCAAGACAGATCGACAAGGTGCAGGTGAACCGGATAAATTTGATGAACAGAACAGAACGTGGCTGGAGCAAAACATGGCTTGACTAGAACGCAAATCCAAGGAAACAAAATAGAACTATAACTAGAAAAACATGAAACAAAAACATAACCAGATCCTAAAACCAAACTTGACAAAACTAAAGCATGACCAGAAAAATAAACAGAAACATGATTCAAAACCTTAACTGTGAAAACATAAAGAAAAAACCAGAAACCAAAAACCAAACAACCCCTAATTCAATTCAATTCAGTTTATTTATATAGCGCCAATTCACAACACACGTCGTCTCAAGGCACTTCACAAAAGTCAGGTTCATACATTCCAATTAATCTTAACCATTGAACAGTGCAGTCAGATTCTGTTATTTATTCAAATTGGATAAAAAGTTTTTCTGTCTAAGGAAACCCAGCAGATTGCATCCAGTCAGTGACTTGCAGCATTCACTCCTCCTGGATGAGCATGTAGAGACAGTGGACAGTCACTGGCGTTGACTTTGCAGCAATCCCTCATACTGAGCATGCATGTAGCGACAGTGGAGAGGAAAAACTCCCTTTTAACAGGAAAAACCCCCAGCAGAACCAGAACCAGGCTCATTTGGGGCGGCCATCTGCCACGACCGACTGGGGGTTAGAGAGAACAGAGCAGAGACACAAAAGAACAAAGAAGCACTGATCCAGGAGTACTTTCTAGGGGGAAAAAGTAAATGTTAATGGATGTAGCTCCTTTAGTTTTTTTTCATCTAGAAAAAAGAACAGATAAACTCTGAGCCAGTTTTCAAAGTTTAGAGTCTGAAGAGAGCACATAGAGTTAGTCACAGTAAAACTCAGTCAGTAGCTATGTCTAGGAGAGGAAAAGGGTTTAAAACTGAAAGACAGGGCCATGTGGATCATCGAGAGGGTGAGCTTAAATTGTTGCCAGCAGAAGCTCGGAGGATTCCCCCCTCCAGAAAAGGGGTTTACAGGTAGACACAGAGTCAGGCCAGGGGTAGCTTCTAGGAAGAGAGAAGAGAGAGAACAAAATTAAAAACTGAAATAACAGCAATAATACAAAAATTGAAGAGTAGTGTGAGAATGTAGTGAAGAGGGTGAAAGTGGTCATTATGTCCTCCAGCAGCCTAAGCCTATAGCAGCATAACTACAGAGATAGCTCAGGATAACCTAAGCCACTCTAACTATAAGCTTTATCAAAAAGGAAAGTTTTAAGCCTAGCCTTAAAAGTAGACAGTTTGTCCATCTAGAGCCCACTGATGGCCATTGTTTTACTGCCTGTTATAATGCCTGGCGAGCCCTCAGAGGCAGAAGCAGATCCTGGCGAACTTTCAAAGGCCGAAGCGGTACCTGGCGAACCCTCATCTCTGGCTTCAGAAGCCAGAACGAGAACAAACTGTTCCTTGAAGCCCTCAGGAACAGGGTCCGACAGCGCTTCATCCTCGAACCCCTCGTCTCTGGGTTCAGAGGCCAGAACGAGGACAAACTGTTCCTTGAACTCCCCAGAGACAGGATCCGCCGGTGCTTCCTCCTCGAAACCCTGTCTAGGGGCTCCGAGGCCAGAACGAGGGCAAACTGTTTTTGAAAAACCCCTCCAAGACAGGATCCGGCGGTTCTTCTCCCTTGAACCCCTGTCGCAGGGTTCAGAGGCCAGAACGAGGACCAGCTTCCCACTGAACCCCTGGAGGCTAGGAGCTGAAGCTGAGGCGTCGGCGGGACCCTCAGTGGCGTGAGCAGGAGCTGAGGCGTGCGTCGCCGAGACCCTCAGTGGCGTGAGCAGGAGCTGAGGCGTCGCCGAGACCCTCAGTGGCAGGCCCTGTGTCAGGCTGTGGTGTGTCTGGCTGTGGTGTGTCTGGCTGTGGTGTGTCAGACCTGGCAGAGACAGGCTGTGGAGTTTCAGACTGTGGAGTGTCATGTAGTATATCATGGTGTGTGTCAGGCTTGAGTTCCATGAGCACCCCCCAGAGAAAACTGAGAAGGTGCTCAGGACCTGGAAGTGGAGGCAGCCCGCCCTCAGGCCCCTCCGGAAGCTCTACAGCAGGCTGTAGACCTGGCGTGGGCTGCTCAGCACCAGCGCTCTGGAGACCTGGCGTGGACTGCTCTGCTGCTGCAGAGCAGTCCACGCCAGGACAGTTACTTCCAATGTTGTTACAGTTACTTCCAATGTTGTCTCACTTGTTGAGGATGAAGTAATCATCTTCAGGAGTATGTCAAAGATTTTATTTTTAATAGAATCAATTTTTTTTTGGAAGAATCCCATAAAGTCATGACTGCTGAGAGCTAAGGGAATGGATGGCTCAACAGAGCTATGACTCTGTGTAAGTTTAGCAACTGTACTAAAGAGAAACCTAGGATTATTCTTGTTCTCTTCTATTAATGATGAGAAATAAGCTGTTCTAGCTTGGTGAAGTGTCTTTTTATACAACAGTAGGCTATTTTTCCAGATTAAGTAGGAATCCTTTAGGTGTGTAGAGCGCCATTTTCGCTCCAATTTTCTAACATTGTGCTTTAAAGTACGCAGCTCTGAATTAAACCAAGGAGCCTGCCTCCTATGAATAATTTCCTTCTTTTTTAAGGGGGCTGCATTGTCTAATGCACCACGCAATGATGAAGTAACACTCTGAACAAGAGAATCAATTTGTGAAGGGGAAGAAACAAAATTATTGTCCTCCACTCTGTTTTTCTGTGATAATGAGGAAATTAAAAGTGGAACAGATTCTTTAAAGGTTGTTACAGCATCGTCTGATAATGATCTACTATAATGAAATTTTCTTTCAGGTGTGGAGTACTCTGTTAAATTAAACTCAAAGGTTATTAAGAAATGGTCAGACAGCACAGGGTTGTGAGAAAATATTGTTAGTCTTTACACTCAATGCCATATGTCAGCACAAGGTCCAGAGAATGAAGACAAACGTGGGTAGGTTTGTTAATGTTTTGAGTAAAGCCAATTGAGTCTAAGATACCATTAAAGGCTATATTTAAGCTATCACTTTCAGTGTCAACATGAATGTTAAAATCCCCGACTATAATAACTTTATCTGTATTTAACACTAAATCAGATAAAAGGTCTGAAAACTGATCTATAAATTGAGAGTAAGGGCCTGGTGGACGGTACAAAACAACAAACAGAAGTGGTTTTAGTGCTTTGCAATTTGGATGAGGAAAACTAAGGATTAAATATTCAAAAGAGTTGTAGCTATTGATTGGTCTGGGACTAATCAATAAATCGGACTGAAAGATGGTTGCTACTCCTCCTCCTCGCCCAGTATTTCGAGGAATGTGAACATTTAAATAATTAGTAGGAGTTGACTCATTTATAGTAACATAATCCTCTTGCTGCAGCCAGGTTTCTGTGAGGCAAAATAAATCAATCTGATTGTCACAAATCAGGTCACTAACTAGCAAAGTCTTTGAAGAGAGAGATCTTATGTTCAGTAAGCCACATTTAATTGTTTTATTTTTATTTTTAGTCTGAGTTGTGTTTATTTTTATTAGATTTTCCTGATTTCCTCTTTTTAGAATTTTTTAATCTATTCAATTTTGGCCGTGGGCGAGACACTGTCTTAATAGGGTAATGGGTGGGTAGCAGTACAGAAGCTGCAGAGAGGAGTATTAAACTACGACCCTGCTTCCTGGTCTGAACCCTGGGTTGTCAGAGTTTTGGAGAACTAACAAATTCGGCCAGATTCTTAGAAAGAAGAGCTGCTCCATCCAAACTGGGATGGATGCCGTCTCTCCGGATCAGACCAGGTTTTTCCCAAAATGTTCGCCAATTATCAATGTAGCCCACATCGTTTTTTTTTCCTTTCTTTCTGTGCTTCTCATCAGATCAGCAGAAGATGGAGTCTGGGGGAAGCCCTCTGTTTAGTCTGCCTCACCAAGTCTGCTGAATAAAAGACAAACTGACAGTTTTAAGTCCTGCAAGGAGCTGCAGGAATGTTTCCAGCTTTAATTCAGAGTCTGCAGACACAGATCAGTCCTCACACCTTCAGCCATCATCATCACGGTCTCTGACAGGAGGGTTGGGCTCCTCTTCCTGAGCCGGGAGCCCAGACTCTTTGTTGCTAAGCAACCAGAGTAGAAGGCTGTTTGAAGTGCGACTCTGATTAACCCTGAGTTGTTCCCAGGTTCCTCCGTCTGCTGTTCTGACAGCAGGAATCAAAGACCCAACATCCTGCAAAGTAAACCAAGAAGGGATGAAGAACCATATTCTGACCCTTATAAAGAAATCCATGAACACTTCAGAACCCTGCTGACCCAAAACACCTCGGTTTTAAGTTTTTGCTTGGTCCTCTGAGTGAGAGAGGAGGACAACTGGTCAGAGTTCAGACCAGATGAAGGAAACTGTGGAAACATCTATAGTCATGCTGTGACATTAAACGGTAATTAGGTTCATGTATCAATCAGTGGCTCGAACTGCTGCCTTGCAGCATAAAGGTCCTGGCTTCAAATCCCTGCCTGAAGTCATTCTGCATGTTCTCCCTGCGCATGTGTGGGTTCTCTCTGGGTACTCCAGCTTCCGCTCACAGTCGATTATGATTGTAAGGTTCATTTGTTTCTCTAAATTGTCCCTATGTGTGAGTGTGTCCATGGTTGTCCGCCCTGTGTGTCTCTGTCTTGTCCTGTAATGGACTGGTGAGCTGCCTTGGGTGGACACCACTCCTCACTCATTGATTGCTGGAGATAGGTACCAGCCCCTCACTGACCCTAGTGGTCTGAAATCAAACCGCTTACCACTCAGAACCTGCTGCATTATTACAGCTATGCGGTTGTCTCTCAGCTCAGCTGACGGAGAAATCTGAGCAGCCAGAATACAGCTATTAGACAGGTAGTCTGCCCAGGTCATCAGAGGGCTGGGTGGTCCAGTCTTTAGAAGATCTAAGTGACTATGAGACCACATCTAAGGTGCAAGAAATCAAAACTAAATTTTACACAGAAACAGAGTAATGTGATGTAGAAGATTATGTAAACAAAACACGGTTTCCACTGTGAGGCAGACTCTAAGACAGAGACTGACTGACCTGGAGGAAACTTTCCACCTTTTTCCAGCTCAGGAAACAGCTACCTTGTCCTCCTGCTGTTCCACTGCAGCAGGATCACCCCTAAAATAATAAATTAAATCTAAATGTCGAAGCCGTCTCAGGAGGTTACCATGCAGGATGTGTTTTTAGAGGTCCTGCAGCCTGGTTAGAAACTGGATAGATTGATAGTTTAATTCAATTTCAATTCAATTCAATTCAATTCAGTTTATTTATATAGCGCCAATTCCAAAAACACTGTCGTCCAAAGGCCTTCACCCCCAAAAACAGGTACAGTTTCCCAAATTAATCTTAATCATTAAACAGTGCAGCCAGATTCTGTTATTTATTCAAATTGGATAAAAATTTTTTTTCTATCTAAGGAAAAGGAAACCCAGGTTTCCCCCTCAGTGACTTGCAGCATTCCTCCTCCTGGATGAACAGTAGAGACAGTGGACAGTCACTGGCGTTGACTTTGCAGCAATCCCTCATACTGAGCATGCATGTAGCGACAGTGGAGGGGAAAAACTCCCTTTTAAAGGGAAAAGAACCTCCAGCAGACCCGGCTCAGTGTGAGCGGCCATCTGCCACGACCGACTGGGGGTTGGAGAGAACAGAGCAGAGGACAGAAAGAGAAAAAAGAAGCACTGATCCAGGGTCCTTTCTATGGGAAAGGGAAAAGGTAAATGTTAAATGTTTAGCCCTTTAGTCGTTTCACCTAGAAAAAAGGAACAGATAAAACTCTGAGCCAGTTTTAAGTTTAGAGTCTGAAGAGAGCACATAGAGTTATTTCACAGTAAAAGCTCAGTCAGTAGCTATGTCTAGGAGAGAGAAAGGGTTAACCACTGAAAGACAGGGCCATGTGGATCATCGGCAGAGGGTGAGCATTAAGTTTTTGCCAGCAGAAGCTGGAGGATTCCCCTTCCAAAAGGTGTCACAGGTAGAACAGAGTCAGGCCAGGTGTAGTTTTCTAGGAAAGAGAAAAGAGAGAGAAAAAAATTTAAAAGCTGAGATAACAGCAAATAATGCAAAATTGGAGAGTAGTGTGAGAAAGTAGCGAAGAGGGTGAAAGTGGTCATTATGTCCTCCAGCAGCCTAAGCCTATAGCAGCATAACTACAGAGATAGCTGGGATAACCTAAGCCACTCTAACTATAAGCTTTATCAAAAAGGAAATTTTTTTAAACCTAGCCTTAAAAAGAGACAGTTTGCCCTCTAGAGCCCACTGAGGCCCTTGTTATACTAAAAACCACAACGATTGGATACCCCTCGCTCTGTTTTAATTGGGACCAAACCATTGAAAAAGAGGGGGGGTCAAAGGGTAGCAGAAATGGGGGTGTGTTTTGACCTCAACCATAACTGAGCCGGTTTAGGCTAAACCCACCCCCCTTACTCCATCCAACAAGGGGGGAAGAAAACGGGGGTAAAAAAGGGAAGATTGCCAAGGGTAACCCCAAGCGACTCGAACTAAAGCTTTATCAAAAAGGAAAGTTTTTAAGCCTTCTTTTAAAAGTAGACAGGGTGTCCGCCTCACGGACTAAAAAATGGGAGCTGGTTCCACAGGAGAGGAGCCTGATAACAAAGGATCTGCCTCCCATTGTACTTCTAGAGACTCTAGGAACCACAGTAAAAACCCGCAGTCTGGGAAAAGAAAATGCTCTGTTAGGAACGTATGGGAACAATCAGCTCTCTGATGTATGATGGAGCTAAATCATTAAGGGTTTTTATGTGGGGGGAGAATTTTAAAATTCTATTCTGGATTTAAACGGGAGCCAATGAAGGGAAGCTAAAGTAGGGGGAAATATGATCTCTCTTTTAATTTTCATCAAAAAAAATGCTGCAGCATTTTGAATCAGCTGAAGGCTTTAACTGCTTTTGTGGGGCATCCTGATAGTAAAAGAATTACAATAGTCCAGCCCTTTAAAAAAAAAAATTCATGGACTATTTTTTCAGCGTCACTTTCGGGACAGGATATTTCTAATTTTTGGCAATGTTCCCGGGAGATGAAAAAAAGGAAATCCTTTAAAAACCTTTTAAATATGGGTTTTAAAAGGGAATGTCCTGGTAAAAAAATACCCCAAAGGTTTTTTTTACTTTTTATCGGAGGTCAATTTAATGCCATCCAGGTTAAGTTGATTGACTAAACAGTTTCTTTTTTAAAGACCCCGGTCCAAAGACGACAATTTCGCCTTGTCAAATTTTAGAAGCAGAGAAATTTAAAAGTCATCCAAGTTTTTTTTATGTTTCAAGACATGCTTGTAGTCTATCTAATTGGTTTGGGGTTTCATCAGGATTTATGGATAGAAAAAGCTGAGTATCCTCAGCGTAAACCCCAAAAAATTTTATTCTATGCTCCCTTTATAATTTTTTACCTTTTTGGAAGCATTATATATAGTAAAGAGAATTTGGGCCCCCAAGTACTGAACCCTGTGGTACTCCAAAATTTAAACCCCTGGAGTTTAAAGATGATTTATCATTTACATGAAAAAAACTGGAATCTGTCAGACAAAATAAGATTTAAACCACCTAGCGCTGTTCCCCTGATCCCTACAGCATATTCCAGCCTTTTCTAAGAGAATATTTGGTCGACTGGTAAAATGCAGCACTGAGATCAAACAGAACCAGTACAGACACAAGTCCATTATCTGGGGGCAATAAGAATATCATTAGTGACTTTTCAGCAGAGCTGTTTCAAGTGCTATGATGAGCTCTGAAACCTAAACTGAAACTCTTTTCAAAACAGGTCATTGCTGCGTAAATGCTCACACACTTTTTAAAAATTAGCAACTATTTTCTCAAGAAATTTTAGATAAGAATGGAAGTTGGGAATCGGTCTGTAATTTTTTTAATTTCATCTCGATCAACCGAAGGTTTCTTAAGCAAAGGGTTTTTAATTTTCCCGCTCCCTTTAAAAGTTTGGTGGTATTCCCCTTTACTAAAGAAAAATTAAATCTACTAAAATGGGGCGGGAAATCGGGGGAACACTTCCTTAAAAATTTTGGTTTGGGGTTTGGGGTCTAACATACAAGTTAAAGGGTTTAGATAAAGCTAATTTTTGTAATAGGAAGCTCCCAACCCCCAAAACGCCCAAACACAGATCATTTTCTACAGTTACTCCAAGGGTTTTCTCCCTTTTTTGGGGGATGAAGTAATATTTTCGGAGAGTCAAAGATTGGGTCTTTTTAATAGAACAAATTTTTTTTTGAAGAACCAAAAGTCTGACTGCTGAGAGAAAGGGGAAGGATGGTCAACAGAGCAGGATTGTGAATTTTAGAAACCCCGTTTAAAGAAAACCCTAGGATTTTCTTTGTTTCTTCTATAAGGATGAGAAATAAGCTTTTCTAGCTTGGTGGTGTTTTTTATACAACGAGGCTTTTTTTCCCAGATTAAGTGGAATCCTCCGGGGTGTGTAGAGCGCCATTTTCGCCCCAATTTAACATTGTGTTTTTAAAGTACGCAGATCAAATTAAACCAAGGACCCTGCCTCCTATAAATAATTCCTTCTTTTTCAAGGGGCTGCATTGTCTAATTCACCAGCAATGAGAATAACACTTGAAAAGAAATCAATTTGTGAAGGGGGAAAAAACAAAATTTTTGCCCTCCATGTGTTTTTTTTTGTGATAAGAGGAAACAAAAATGGGAAAGATTTTTAAAGGTTTTTACAGATCGTCGATAATGATCTACTATAATGAAATTTCTTTTAGGGGGAGTCTCTGTTTTAAAAAAACTCAAAAAGGTATTAAAAAATGGTCAGACAGCACAGGGTTGTGGAAAATATTAGTTTTACACTCAAGCCCTATTCAGCACAAGGGCCCGAGAAGAAAACAAACGTGGGTAGGTTTTAAAAGTTTTGAGTAAAGCCCCAAATTGGGGGTCAAGATACCTTTAAACATATTTAAACTTCACTTTCAGTGTCAACAAATGTTAAAATCCCCCCCCTATAAAACTTATCGTATTTTAAAACAAAACGTAAAAGGTCTGAAAAAAGTCAAAATTGAGGTAAGGGCCCCGGTGGACGGAAAAACAACAAACAGAATGGGGTTTTGTGCTTTGCAATTTTGGGTGAGGAAAATAAGGATTTAAAAATTCAAAAAAGTTGTAGCTTTTATGGTCTGGGCAATCAAAAAATGGCGAAGATGGTTGCTAACCCCCCCTCCTGCCCCTATTCGAGGAATGTGAAATTCAAATAATTTGTAGGGTTGAATTTATAGTAACATAAACTCTGCTGCAGCCCCGGTTTCTGTGAGGCAAAATAATAAATCGATTGTCACAAATCGGGTCACTAACTAGCAAAGTCTTTGAAGAGAGAGATCTTATGTTTTAGAAAGCCACATTTAATTGTTTTTATTTTTATTTTTAGTCTGAGTTGTGTTTATTTTATTAGATTTTCCTGATTTCCTCTTTTTAGAAAATTTTTTTAAATCTATTCAATTTGGCCGTGGGCGAGACACTGTTTTAAATAGGGTAAGGTGGTAGCAGTACAGAAGCTGCAGAGAGGAGTGTTAAACTACGACCCTGCTTCCTGGTCTGAACCCTGGGTTGTCAGAGTTTTGGAGAACTAACAAATTCGGCCAGATTCTTAGAAAGAAGAGCTGCTCCATCCAAACTGGGATGGATGCCATCTCTCCGGATCAGACCAGGTTTTCCCCAAAATGTTTGCCAATTATCAATGTAGCCCACATTGTTTTCTGGACACCCTGAATGTTTACCCTGAATCCTATTCTAACTGGTTAAACGTTTTTCTAAGGAAACCCAGCAGATTGCATCCAGTCAGTGACTTGCAGCATTCACTCCTCCTGGATGAGCATGTAGAGACAGTGGACAGTCACTGGCGTTGACTTTGCAGCAATCCCTCATACTGAGCATGCATGTAGCGACAGTGGAGAGGAAAACTACCTTTTAACAGGAAGAAACCTCCAGCAGAACCAGAACCAGGCTCAGTGTGAGCGGCCATCTGCCACGACCGACCGGAGGTTGGAGAGAACAGAGCAGAGACAGAAAAAAAACAAAGAAGCACTGATTCAGGAGTCCTTTCTATGGGAAGGAAAAGTAAAACATTAATGCTTGTAGCTCCTGTAGAGGCTTCATCTAGGAGAGAAAGACAGCTAAGCAGATGAACTCTGAGCCAGTTTTCAAGTCTGGGGGATGAATGAGAGCACATAGAGTTAGTCACAGTAAAAGCTCAGTCAATCGCCATGTCTAGAAGAGAGAAAGGGTTAAACACTGAAAGACAGGGCCATGCGGATCATCTATAGAAGCTGAGCATTAAGTTGCTGGCAGCAGCTGATGCCCCCCTCCAGGAAGGTGTCACTGCTAAACACAGAGCCAGACCAGGTGTAGCTTCTAGGAAGAGAAAAGAGAGAGAACATAAAGTTAAAAGCTGAAATAACAGCAAATAATGCAAAATTGGAGAGTAGTATGAGAATGTAGCAGGGTGAGGGAAAGTGGTCATTATGTCCTCCAGCAGTATAAGCCTATAGCAACATAACTACAGAGATAGCTCAGGATAACCTAAGCCTCTCTAACTAAGGAAGGTTTTAAGCCTTGTAAAGCAGACAGGGTATCTACTTTACAATCCCAACAATAACAGATGTTAAGCATGACTGAAGGACTGAAGGAGGAGATCAGGTAGAAAATGATGAATGTGTGACAAAATCCATCCATTTTCTATACCCACTTCTTCCATACTAGGTCACAGGGGTGTTGGGACACCAGCCTTGGGTACAACATGATGGGCGAGTACGAGCTTTTCTGGAACTTTCAAAATAAATCGCATTAACCTACTTCCAGCACAGGCAGAAACGGGGGTAACAGCGGACTTCCCGTGATGTCACCGCTTTAGCAACAAACTAACCTCTTCCACGCAGGTCCCCAGAGGAACTGGATGGAGGGACACAGCACGCGAATGTCTCTTTGCAGGCTGGATCCAAGAGGGTCATACGATCACGAAATCATATGCACTAAGTTAAGTAGGAATGAACTGCTGTTTGTGTATCCGGCATTCATTCATCAACGGGGTAATTAAGGTACAAGTGTTGCTCGCCTTTCTCTCTGAGGTCTACAGAAGCAAACTGTGTTCTAGGGAGTTCCCAGCAGAGACCCTGTCTCTACGACGCTGAGTGGAGCAGTTTTCCCGGTCTTTATTGCCCTGGACAACTTTTCCTCAGCACGGTTCACGTAAGAGGTTAGGTTTGGGCAGAGAGAAGTAGTTTAGAATGAAATAATCTAAACATTTTTCGTTTTATGACGTTTGGTTCTGTTTGCGTTGAAAACTCAGCCATCTTAGTTGTAGCAGATTATCTGCTCAGCACATGGTCTCAGTTTGTGTTCTGTGTTTGTGTTTTTATTAAAGTTGAGACAAACTTTATTTAAAGGGTGATTTTAAACACAGAAGATCGGCCATAACGCGCCGTCCACGCTTATGCATTTTAACCCTTTAATTAATGGTAGTTTAATGGTATGTGTTTGATTCTGATGAGAAGCTATAAGCTTCTTTTGCTTCAACCGCTAACAGCTAAGAACACGTGCTTGCTGCTAAAGATCATTTACCCAAAAAGGTTGTTAGTTTTAATCTAGAAAATAATAGTTCCCTAAATATTATTTTACTCAACTTAAAAGGTAAACACAATTAAGCCCCATTAGTCTTCCGTATTCTTTAATTCTGCTTGGTAGTTTAGTTGGATTGTTTTAGCGTAGTAAAGAGTTTGTTGATTGAAATATGTTTGACTTGAGTTGAGTTATTTTTGTTAATAAATTCTTGTATTTTAAGAAACTGTGTGAATTCATTCCATGTGTGTAGAGCTTTGCTGTTCAATAATGTCAGAGCTTGGCTCACACCTTTGAATTTTGTTCTAATACCATCGCCTTACTGGGCTGGTATTCACAGGACAACCCTTAACAGACCGAAATATTATTTAATAAAATAATAAAGTCAGTCAGTCAGTCATTTTCTACCGCTTATTCCATAGTGGGTCGCGGGGAAGCTGGTGCCTATCTACGGCAGTCTATTGGCGAGAGGCGGGGTTCACCCTGGACAGGACGCCAATCCATCACAGGGCAACACAGACACACACACAGGACAAACCAACCACACACACACTCATCCACACCAAACAGCAATTTAGAGAGACCAATTAGCATAACAGTCATGTTATGGACCGTGGGAGGAAGCCAGAGTACCCGGAGAGAACCCACACATGCACGGGGAGAATATGCAAACTCCATGTTTAAAGAGGACCTTCTTGCTGCAAGGCAACAGTGCTACCAATTGCGCCACCGTGCAGCCCGAGTCACATCATATGGTTAGAGTACATGGTCCAAACACGATTATGGCAGCTGCTGTAACTTCAGCAGAAATTCCTCTCTGGTGATTACAGACGGATTGATCTGGAGGAAGATCAGCGTTAACGTTCAGCTTCGGCAGCTTAATGAGAAGCTCCAGGTGTGACAGGACCACAGAGGACGACTGGAAGGTTCACACAGCTGCCCTGAAAAGCTCCTGGGACCAGAACAACTCTCATGGAGAGGTCTTCTCTGAGCTGGAGCTTTTTATAAGAGATGTATCTGTGTGACACAACCAGAACCAGAACTCTGAGGGCGTAACAACATTAGACGACCGTGAATGATTCAGCTGAAACTGAATGAGATGAAAACGTTGTTCTTCTCAAGAGTTTCTGCAGAAACGCAGATGTTTCAGAAATGCTGCAGCTTCACATTATTCTGCTGAGACCAGATGCAGAAGCATTCATCCCAAAAAACTGATGATATAACTTCCTGTCCCCACAGTCACATGATCAGCTGAGGTCAAGCTGTGGAAGAGTCCATATGAAATCACTCCATCAGTCTGACGAGCAGATAAGATGATATTATTGACTCCCTGTGTTAGCAAAGAAAAGCTGCAGCATAACTTTGCATCCAAACATTAGGAACACTGCTGCTGAGAACATCACAAATAGAAGAACAGTTCTCTGGATCATCAAGAACTTCAAGCTGAGAGGTTCAGCTGCAGAGAAGAAGCTTCAGGACGTCCAACAGGGTCCATCTCAGGACCATCTCTTCCTGAGAGGGTACTACAGAATCGTGTTGCCACCAGTGCAGAGCTTGCTCTACATCAGCAGCAGGTGTGTTTGAAACAAGAATGAAGAAAAAATAGTGGACAGATAGAAACTCTGGAGGAAGTCCATGGATGGACAGCAGAAGACTGGAGCAGAGGTATTTCCTCTGATAGATCCTCCTTCATGTCTTTGTTTAGTTTGTTGGACACAGAAGATCATCCATCATCCTGCTCAAAGCTTCATTTTCAGTTCAGCTGTCAGACAGATGGTCCATTCACTGACAAGCTGTTGGTTCTTTCATGCAGAGGTTCAGCAGGCCTTCATGGAGCTCTTCTCCTTGGTTTCAGAGTTTCTCCTCTTCAGAAAACAGCAGCAGGCAAACTCTGAGGCTCTTTCTTTATACTTGAAACAAGATGAACCGTTAAAGTGAAACTCTGTGAGGCTAAATTTGTCTCTGACATGTAGAAGATCAGAGATTTTTGGGGCGGCGCTGACACATTCATCACATTCTCAGATCATCAAAGAGGAGGAGGAGGAGGTGGGAGCTGTCAGATGGTGAAAGGCCAGAGACGATGTTTCTGAACTCTGACTCACCATCTGCTTCATGACAACACAAGACTTGGTCCTGAGCATGCTCAGATCGGACTGAAGATGGAGTGATGATGGTCTGAGTCTTCTTCAGGACACTTCCAGCTGTGCAGAGAGCACCGAAGTTCCTGAGAGCAACGAATGATTATAGAAAGATATTTTTTGGAGATGACAGTAAAGTCCTTTTATTTTGGATGCAGAAAGTTTGAAATGATCTGATTTCATGTAGAAACATCAGGTTCCTCCTCTGTTCAGAACAGAATTATCAAAACTCTTCATCTGTTCTCTTTCAGCTGCAGAGATGATGAAGCATAGGTTAAATGCTGACCAGAAGAAACAGTTTATTTTGAAATCTTTTTTTATGACAGATGAAACTTTTCTGAATTGTTTTTGCTTATTTTTGAATTCTTCTTCTCCCTCATGAAGATGATTATTTTATGTAGAGGAAACCTTCAAGAAGAACCAGGTTGAGGAATTGCTTTAGTTGAGCCCTCAGGGTGAATCCAACATGTTGCTGTAGCTTCTGTTGCCTTAATACATCGAAGGTCATAAATGCCGAAAGCAAAATATTTTAAAGATTCAAAGCATAGCAGTCTTCTAGTCTAAGTTCTCACACTCCATCTCTCTGTACATCCTCCAGCAGTTACTGAACATGTTGCAGCAGGTAGTGTAGACATGAAAGATGTAGAAAATGCCCTGTGCCTCCTGAGCGGTCAGAAGCTGCAGCCCATCAGGTTTGGGCACAACTATAAACCTGCTCGTTCTTCTCAAGAAACATCTCCAGATAAATACCTGATAGCAGGTTCAGCTTTACCAGAAGACAAACACAGAGAGGAGGACGAGGAAGGAGGTCAGCCTACAGGACAACATCAGAAAACAGCCTGAACTGTTAGATGGAAGCAGGAACCAACTGGACCACAGCTCTGCAGGATTAGCTTAGACATCACAGTAACACGATTCAGGCACGTTTCAAACAGATCAATGAGTTCTGCTGGTCCAATCACTTCCACTGCTGCAGGTGTGCAGAAACCTGACTGGCCTGCAGAGTTCTGACCTCAACCTTCTTGAAAACGTTTGGGATGAATCAGAGTGGAGGCTGCAGTTCTGGTTCTGATCTAACTATAAACTCACTCCTAAACCTTGGAAGATGTTTACAGAGTAGTTAAAGTTGCTGTTGCTGGCAACGGTGGTCCATCAACAAACTGGAGCTTAGAGATTAAGAACAGGATGTCATCAAAGTTCATTTACATGTAGAAGTACGCAGACAAATACTTTTGGATGGAGACATCAAGAAAGACTGAAAACCACAAGCATCTGAAGACAGATGAAGCAGGAAAATCTGAAGGTCTGAGCTTACAAAGCTGGACAGAGACTTTTAGACGGACGAGACAGACATGAGACATCAAAACGACTAAAATGAACATTTTTATTTTTAGAAATGTCCAAACCATAAAATAATACAAAATAATAAAATAAACCATCCATCCATCCCACGGTATTCCATAAGGAAATAATCCCTACAGGGATTTCTTTGTCTACTCTGGGGTCTCCTTACAATTTGATGTCAAGAAAACCTCCAAAATGAGGCATTCAATGAGGCACTCTTGATCAGATGAACCTCCTCAGCTTAGTCACACTGATGTGGAGAAGGAGCAGCTTCTCTGAGCTCCACCTGGATTTGGGAGCTTCTCTCCTCAGACGCAGTCTGACCATCCTACAGATTATTTCAGCTGCTGGAACATAGATCAGTTAATCCAGAGCTTCACCCTTCAGCTCAGCCCCTTCTTCTCCACCACAGACCCGAGCAACATCCCCAATACTGCAGATGAAGCTCTGATCCATCTGTCCATCTCCTGCTCCATCCTGCCATCACTCGGAAACATCTGAAAGTCCTTAACTAGTTGCAGAGACTGACTGTTTGTCTCAGAGCATCATTAAAGCATCTTGATCAGATAAACAATTCTTCTCAAAATAACCAAAAATACATTCAAATACTGAGATTTAGCAAAACAATTAATAAAACCCTTAATATTTGACTGATCGGTGCTGCTCACACAGCAGACAAAAAGACTCAACAAACAAACTAGGAAGAAAATGGGCTGGTCTTGCTTTGTAACAGACTGCTGACCCGTGTGTCAGCTCCAGCAGGTTGGTGATCATCTGGAAAGAACATCTCAGGCTGGAGATGTTCAGAGAGATTCAATCTACAACAAATCCAGATCAAACTGAAACAAAGACCCAACATGACATGAAAGAAAACACTGAAAAGGTGCAGAATCATTAGTTTATAGAAGGATCCTACTCAAATGGAGTAATTATTTTACCAGTTGGCAGAAAATCTTACTGGTCACAAACCAGCCAGTTGATCTCAGCACAACTGGTTTGGTTACCTGATGGCAACCTGTAACCTGCTCCGTTCCACTGATTCCAGATCAGTTCTGATTCTGCTCAGGTAAATCTAGGTGTAATGCTACCATCTGGTGGTGTTTTGCAGCACTGCTTCAGTTCTTGTTTAAAAATTCACATCAAACACAGTGAGTTCATTGATCCATCATTGTTGCATACCCCCAGATTCTTCTAAAGTCCCTGGAGAAGGCAGGTTCTGCTGCCTATCTCCAGCAGCCGCTGGGCAAGAGGAGGATCCACCCTGAAGAGTGGTGACCTCTTCATCCATCACAGGTCAACACTGAGACACTCAGGGCCAACATACCCTGAGCGACCAGTCAGCCTAGCATGTTTTGGGGTTTTGGGAGGAAGCTCGAGTACCCACAGATGCACAGGGAGAACATCCAGAACGGCCCCAGGTCAGGATTCAGACCCAGGACTATCTTGCTGCAAGGCTGTTTTGAAGCATTGCACCATTGGAAAACATACAGAAGAACTGTTTTAACCACCATTTCTTACTGCCTTTATATTTAAAACTTTTTCTTTTACGGTTTTATAAGAGCCACAGTGGAGGCACCAAGGGGCCACATGTGGCTCTGGAGCCTCAGGATGCAGAGCCCTGGCTTAGACTCCCATCTGCTAGTTAGCAGAGTTTAAAAATGATGAGAGGAAGTTTAGGGTCATCTATATCAGACCTCCAACGACCTCTCCATGAACTACAGTCTGGGTTTAGAGCGATGCAAAGCACCACTACAGCAATGTTACAAGTATTAAATGTTTGAATTGGTTTTGTAGAAAAAAGCAACACAGTTCAGCTATTTTTATTCATTTATTAAAAGCGTTTGACACAGTTGACCATGAAATCAAGATGAAAAGTCCCTCTGACAATCACTTTATTTGTCCAGCAGGTGTCTTCAAGTATCCAAGGGTTTTCCACAAGGCTCTATCCCAGGCCCCCTTCTTTTTACAATCTATGTCAATAAGATAAAAATGTGCCACATGCTAATCATTTTTATTCTAATTTATTTATTGAGCATTTATTTTTTCTCTGCATCTCGGCAGGATTGGTCCTCCAAACCATCTAGGGTTTACCTCCCCATTATCCTCAGGAGGTTATTCTCAGCGTTTGGATGAGTACCTAAAGTCTGCACCGAGCAAAGCAAGAAATCGTTCCAGTTTGTTGCTCCCTCAGACTGGAATCAGCTGCATCTTTACTTTTATGTGTGTGTTATTTTTCTTTACCATGATGTACTTTAGTACTGCATTAACATCTGAAGTTTTACGGTTCAGTTCAATTCAATTCAGTATATTTCTATAGCGACAATTCACAACACGTCATCTCAAGGCACTTTACAAAGTCAATTCAATCGATTCCTACAGATTCCAAGTAAAATACATACATTCCAATTAATCTTAATCATTGAACAGTGCAGTCAGATTCTGTTATTTATTCAAATTGGATAAAAAGTTTTTCTATCTAAGGAAACCCAGCAGATTGCATCCAGTCAGTGACTTGCAGCATTCACTCCTCCTGGATGAGCATGTAGAGACAGTGGACAGTCACTGGCGTTGACTTTGCAGCAATCCCTCATACTGAGCATGCATGTAGCGACAGTGGAGAGGAAAAACTCCCTTTTAACAGGAAGAAACCTCCAGCAGAACCAGAACCAGGCTCAGTGTGAGCGGCCATCTGCCACGACCGACTGGGGGTTAGAGAAAACAGAGCAGAGACACAAAGAGAACAAAGAAGCACTGATCTAGGAGTACTTTCTATGGGAAGGAAAAGGTAAATGTTAATGGATGTAGCTCCTTTAACTACACTGCTGACTGACAGTTTGGTTATTTAACAGTCATCCCTGAACCGGGCCATGCCAGCCTTATGGGTCGGCCTCATCTGTATGTTGCACAGATATAGAAAGTTCCCCTAAACCGTGGCTCTAATTTGCAGCGAGGAGGCGATTTCTGAATGTAATCGGAGCTATAGACTGGATCCATACTGCTATAAGGGCCCCATCTGGAAGTCAATATGCTTTAGTGAATAGAAAACATCTTCATTTAATATATGTTCATTAGTGATGTTCAGATGTGTCTCATTAATCCAACAATGGCCTCCTCAGCTCATGATTCCTTTATACAATAATACGAATTATAATTAATCTAATAATAATAAAAATTTAAATAGTTTTGTTGGGAACAAACCTCTGTGTGTGATGGCTGCTTCTAGGTCATTTTCTATTTTTTCTGTGATGTCCTGAATGGTTGTAAAGGTTTAAAGTTCTTCACATAGTGTGTTTGGTAACAGTCTTCTTAATAGAAATAAAGGAGGCATATTCACATCATTATGATGATCAGCACTGAGCTATGATTGGGCTCAGCATTTGGATCTGATGCAGACACTGTAGAACTAAACGGGTTCAAACCGACAAACGTTTCATTTTCAGTCTGGTTTGAGTCACTGATTCATTCGAAAAGTTGTTGGTTTGCTGAAACTGACTACAAATATCTCCATGGTCTAGTCAAAGTCTCTCAGCGTTTTTCCACTGAAAGGAACCGGTTCGGTTCTTTGACTGTCACGGCACCGTTGTCATGGCAATTTGGACACGTGGTGGATGATTTCCGGTTATTTATACTACTTTGCATATGTATTTCTTGGTGGGGACCAGGTGGTTCCAGCGCCATGTGCTGATCCCAAATTACCGCAAATTGTGATTTATGAAGGCTACGTGTGTGGTGACATGTCTACATACAGTTTCTAAATCTGAATTTTTTGTGTGGCGCAAGTTTCAGAATTTCTCCCTGCCACCAACTTTTAGTATGAAAGCTCCGTGCTCTTCAGGACATGAAGCTCCTGGTCTTTTCGGATGAAAGTAAAGTCTGAGATCAACGTCCCAGTCTGGAGGAAGAGGAACAGAATCCACGTTGATTGAAGTCCGGGGGGAAGTTTCCACAGTCAGCGATAGTTTGGGGTGCCATATTATCTACTGATTCTGGTCCACTGGGTTTTTCTAAAGTCCACACTCAATGCAGAAATCTACCAGGACATTTTTAGAGCCCTTCATGCGTCCCTATGCTGATAAGCTTATGGAGATGCTGATTTCATTTTCTAGCAGGACCCGGCCCACACAGCCAAAGGTATCAAGAGCTGGTCCAATCGCCATGGTTTTGGCCAGTATTTCATTCCATCCAATGTCTAAACCTGCTTGTCCTTGCAGGATATCATGGGGTCTGGTGCCTATCTCCAGGGGTCAGTGGGATAGCGGCGGGGTCCACGCTGGACAGGTCTCCAGTCCATAAGAGGACAACACAGGACAAACAATCACGCACACACATAGACCTAAGGACAACTAAGAGAGACCAGTTAACCTAACAGTCATGTTTTTGGACTGTGGGAGGAAGCCAGAGAATCCGGAGAGAACCCACACATGCACGGGGAGAACATGCAACCATGCAGAAAGAGCCCAGGCCGGGATTTGAACCAAGGACCTTCTTGCTGCAAGGCAACAGTTCTAACCACTGCCTCAGAGTGCAACAAGTAATATGGGAAGAAACTTGTGCCATCAGAAACTGCATTTGAATTGCTCTGACTGAATTTGTGTAATTTGAAATTAAATCCATTGGTTTGAAAATGAATTTCACTAAACTGAAACTGAATTTTATGGTTTGAAACTTAATTCATTTGCTTTTAAAATGTATTTCGTTGTATTAAAAATTCAGTTTGACTACTTCCACTTTCAGGTCTGAAATTCAATTTCAGTTCCAAAATTCAGTTTTTTGTGTCAAACATCCGGGTCCTTGAGGATAGCCACAGATTAATCAAACACAGATTCATCGATTTACGTTTCACATCAGGTTAAACTTCCTTTACGGCATGTTGAGCTGCAGCAGTGCAGCTACATGAGCTTGGTGGATGTCCATCACCAAGTCAAATGAGCGTCTATAAGAAGTCATGGAAACAAATTATTTTTTTTTTTATTATTGCATATCAGACTTACAAAAGAACATTTGCATGAACAGTGAGAACAATAAACACAAAACGGTAACATAACCAACTTAAACAACACCACCAGGGGGTATGTGTACAGGGGCTTTTTTACACATCTCCTGAATCCTGAATTTGTAAAGAATTGTTTTCGTCTTCATAGCTTTCTTGTTATGGATGTCTTTGATGCTTGAATTATAGCTAAAAACTTCTTGGAGGAAGTAATCAATGTTTGGTTGCAATTGGTCCATTTGGCTTTGTGGATGTGATATTTCCTGAGGAGCAGCAGCAGTTGTACAAAGTGGGTAGAGTCTTTGTCCACGTCTTTATTATTTCAGTGGATTATTATGTCTCTCGCATCAAGTGTGATCCTCTGCCCGGTTTTATGTTGTATATAGTGTTGCAAGTCAGTCCAGAATATTTTACTGTAGGTACAATGAAAAAATAAATGTGGAATTGTCTCTACATGGAATTTACAGAAAGAACAAGAGTAGTCGATTTCAAGTTTAAAACGTTATAATGTCTTTTCTGCAGGGTAAATATTACACAAAATTTTGAAGGGAATCTCCTTTACCTTTACCTACTAATTCAGGCAATATTTTTCTCCGATCAACCAAACTAGGTTCCAGTTTATTTCACCATATAGAGAAGACCAATAGAACCTTCCAGATGGAAGAGCTACGTCTTGTAAAAGTGATCTTATAAATCTGTTGGAGCATTTCTTTTGGTAAATATCAACACCATCAATCACTAACACATTTCCAGGCAGAGCTCCAGTGTTATCAGTTGAATGTCAGTAGAGTTGTAGCATATCATCAGGTAGAGGAAACTATTTCATATTCTGTTGGTGAAACAGGTGAATTAAACTTACATAAAAAGTCCTGATAAGAAAGGAGATTCCCTTCATCATCAAGCAGCTGTTTGACCAGTGTAATATCATGTTCTACCCAGTTCTCATTAAAAAGAGACTTTTTTTCTGTATATTTCCATTATTCCAGATACAATAACTTGTAGGAGAGAAATTATGTTTGTAAATGAGCTTCCAGGCTAGAAGCGCTTGTTTATGAAAGTCAGATCATTTCACTGGGAGTTTCTCAATTTTATAATCACACTTGAGTAAAAATGTTATTCCACCCAAAAGATTAAAACCATAATTGGGGGAAAGTGTTCCAGATTGTTACATTACTATCGATCAGATTGTTTAACCATTTTATATTAAACGCATTGTTGAAGGTTTCAAAAGTTAAAACTTCTAGTCCACCACATTTCTTAGGGTTAGATGAAATATCCTTCCTGAGGTAATGGCTTCTATTTCTCCATATGAAATTGAATAGTATTTGATCCAACTTCATGATTTTTTTAGGCATTTTTTAAGGACACATAAACAGATCTGGAAATACCTTCTGCCTTATTTAGTAACACTCTACCATTTAGAGACAGATCTCTCATCATCCACATGTTAAATTTTGTAGCTATATGTTCAGTTATTTGGTTAAAATTGGTGGCACTACGTGATATTGGATCTTTTTCAATTGTTACTCCCAAATAAGTAATTAATGTTTTAACGGGTATAGGATTTATTTCCAGGGGGAAATTACTTTTGAGAGGAAAAAGTACTGATTTGTTAAGATTTATTTTCAATCCTGAGACTGATGAAAATTTCTGGATACAAGCTACTGCTTTATCTACTTCATGTTCACTAGAAAGGAAGATTTCTGTGTCATCAGCCAGTTGAGACCATTTCAATTCTCTGCCCAAGGCTCTGATTCCCTGAAACTGACCATTTTTTATATGTCTTGCCATGATCTGTGTGACAAGAAGGAATAAAAATGGACTTAGAGGGCAACCTTGTCTGAGAAATACCAGAGGCCAGTTTAACTGAGCTATTGCTACCTTTATAAAGAGCAGCAACAGCACTCATAAAATATTTTCCAAATCCAAAGTGTTGTATGGTTTTAAAGATAAATGTATGGCTTATTGTGTCAAATGCTTTGTAGAAATCAACGAAGAATATAAAACTATTCGTATATATGTTCATTATAATCACTCATATGTAATATCAGACGGATGTGGTTGCAAATATTTCTACTTGATATAAAACCAGATTGTTCCTCATCAATAATATTATTTAGCCCTGTCTTCAGCCTTTTAGCAAAAATAAGTGTGAATATTTTGACATCATTATTTAAAAGACTAATGGGTCTCCAATTCTCTATACTAAATTTATCCTTTTTTGGCTTTGGAATCAATTTAATTAAGCCTTGACGAAGAGTAGGGGGGAGTTCTTCTTCGGCTGTTGCCTCCTCAAACATGGCTTTCATGAATGGGGGAAGTGACTCGATAAAATATTTATAGAATTCACTTGTTAATCCATCATTTCCAGGGGATTTATTATTTTTAATGCCACAAATAGCTTCTTTAATTTCTTTAACATTAATTTCTTGATCACAATGTGACTTAAAGAAATGATCAATAGCATTTTTATTCTCATTTTGGTCTCTAAGGAATATATCCATGTTTTCTTCATTCTCTACAGGTAGAAAGTTGTAACATATTTTGACACACTTCTTTCATCCTCAATAAGAATGTCATTAATTTTAATTTTTCCTACTAATGAGTGCTCAAAGTTTCTTTTTCTAGGTTGAAGAAATATTTTGAACACTTTTCCCCTTTCTCAAGCCATTTCCTTGCAGATCTGATAAAGGCGCCCCTGGCTTTGTCTTCATAAATTTTTTCCAATCCTAATTGAATCCTTGAATATTCTATATATTCTTCTTCAGACAATATTGTGTCCTTTGATAATTCCATTGATCTTGAGATTATTAGCATTTCTTTTTCTTTTTTCTCATGTGTTACAATTTTCCCTATTTTAATGGTTAGTTTCCTGATTTCAGATTTCATTAGTTCCTAATATTTACCGTAACTTTTGAGAGAATTAGCTTGGGTCCAGTATTTATTAATGAGTTCTAGGGTTGCTTTTTTGAATTCTTGGTTTTGTAGGAAAGTTTGGTTAAATTTCCAATAACCTGTACTATTATTATGCTGGGTTAATTTTGTGTCTATTTTGGTAGTAATGGCCTTGTGCTCTGTAAGAATAGCTGATTCTATCTCTGAGCTAATCACTTTATTTACAATGTCTGAAGAAATCAGCCACAAGTCAATACGAGACTGTAGAGATGTCCTTATTACTCCAGGTGTAACGATTGGCTTTCAAATGTTTATTTCTCCATGTATCAGTTAGGCCCATTCTATTACAGATGGGTTCTAAATTGGATGTTGTTCTGGTCCTCGGTGGCCACAGTGGAAATATAACTGCCTTACTAGCAGCTAAAACTAAGATATATTTGGGACTTTGCTGTTTATAGATTGATTTTTATTAGGAGTTTGAGTTATGCTTTTCATAGTTAGAAAAAACCTTAACAGTAGCCTCTAGTATTATAGAGTCCAGTTTTTACACAATGAGTGTTTATTATTCAAGGTTAAAGCTTGCAGGTGTTTTCTGTCTGTATCGTGAGAAGCCGGCAGTGTATCAGGGAGGCATGTTACTCCTCTCCCTGAAGATTCCTGAAGACTCGTGGGAAACAATTCTTTAATTAAATAATGAAATGTATCTCTGTTTCTTTGATACTGTTGCTGGGGAGACGTCCACAGACAGAATGATTGTGTATGTAGACTGCATGGCAGCGTGGGGTATAAAATGTAATGAAACGCAGCCCCAGTGAGACGACACACAGGGGTTTCCAAGGTATAGCAGTGTAAGAGTGACGTCTCCCCTCTGAATTCAGATTGGTTTTAATAAACTTGTGGAAACTACAACTGGTCTCTGACTGAGGATTGTCCTTTGGGGCGCCAAATAAAACGAGTCGATGAGAGGTGAGGAGTAATGTAAGAGTTAACGGACGGCCAGTAAAGTTTTCCTACCTAATTGAACCTTCACACTCTGCTCTTACTGGTGCAATGTGCAATCAATGAAGACTGGCTACCAGGCTGGTCCAATTTAGCCATGAAACCTCCCACACTAAAATGACAGGTGTTTCAGTTTCATTGTCCAACCCCTGTATATCGACATTTTGTTTTTGGTTGTTGAAGCCACAAATGTTTATTAATATAAATTGCATCTGATCAATATCAACCACTAAAATAATCCATCTACCATTGGTGTCTGTAAATTGCTGTATAATGCTTCCTCTGAAGTGTCCTTGTAGAGCAGCGACTGCTGACCTGTTGTTGCAAAAAGAAAACCACATTTGTTTTCCCCAATGATTTTTCCAGAATATTATATCTGTTTCTGTGGCGTGTGTTTCTTGGATAAAATTAAAATCCGCCCCCTTATTCTGACAAAAAAGAAACAAAGCTTTCCGCTTGACATTATTTCTAATACCCCTGACATTAATAGACAGAATAGAAATAGACAGTCGCTCATGCAGAGCTCCACCTTAAATAGCTTAAACTTAGCAAACGTCGGCTGTACCGAACTGTACTGAATGAAAGTGCTGCATGGAAGAAATATTCAACATTGTAATGTTATTTTAAGCATAACGTAACTGATTACCTTATATTAATAGAACTGTAGTGTTAACACTATAAGGGTTTATTCTCTTATTTCTTTCCCATTAACATAGGCTCTACTACCAACATAATAAGCCTTTTCTCCTCTTGTACGAGCTTCTTCTATTGCTGGCCACAGCTTGCTGCGTGCTTCTCTGTCCGCTGCCGTCAGATCTTCCTTGAAGTGGAGCTGGTTGTTCTTCAGGTAGACACATTTTTGGTTCCCTTCCATAAGGCATCTCGTGTGCTTCTGGATGTAAATCTGATAATCACTGGCCTGGGTGTGTTTGGGCTTCCATCCTGACGCTTTCCAGTTCAGTGAATCATATCTATCGCAGACACGACCGCCTCCGTCTCAGCCAGCGCTTTACGGCAGATTTCTTCAACTCGAGTTTTAATGTGGTCCTCACCTTTTTCAGGGACGCCGCAAGGCCTAAGATTAAGCCTCCTGCTGTAGCGGTCTGCCTCATCCATTTTCTTTTCGAGCTCCTCAACTTTTTTTTTTAGGATTGAGCAATGATCCTTCAGGGCAGTGTTTTGGTGCTTCAAGTCCACTACTTCTTTATGGCAGAACTCCAAAGACTTCTTCAGACCTTCAATTTGAATCGTATTGAATTGTACGGCTTCATCAGTTTGATCAACTCTCTCGTTTATCTTATTGGTAACAGCCGAGATGATAGCTTCTTGTAGATCTTTGAGAGTTGTTTTTTTCACCTCTTGCCTTTTTAGCTTGGTGCTTCAACGGCGTGCTCGGGGAAGATGTACATTCATCTCCTTCTTTAGAGGGACACGCTAATGAGTGAATCTCTTCAATAGACCTTTTGTCTTTGACTGCGTCGATTTCCATTTGTCCTTCTGCTAGGAGAGTCTTCCCTCCTTTGCTTGTAGACGGCATTGTTAGCTAAGTAGTTAGAGGCTAATTAGTTAGCTAGTTTCTCCTTGACCGTTGCTTGGACTCTAAAATGCTCTCAAAAGTTTCGGATTTATCCAAGAGTTTTCAGAGTGTTTCGGTTGGTACATCAGTTGTCTTCAAAAACTTCGGTGGTAACATTACCTTCTTTTAAAAGTATTTATGCAGCGAAGTTGGTTTCGGTTTTAAAGTTCAACTGCTTTGGCCACCGTCGGACTCCCTTCATGTAAACAAATGATGGTCTAACAGCAACACTTATGCTGCTGTAGCTATTAGCTAAACATGCCAGATTAGCATAGTGTGCCGCCGGTGTTACGTCGGTCTGCGTCTCTCTTGCCCTTACATCAGCGTAACTTCTGTTGCCTAGCAACCGTGTTAGCATGAAGCACAGAGCTGTGAAGCTGAACCTGAAGGTTAATAACGCTGTCTCTACTGTAAATAACTACACGGTTTTTATTTAACCTTTTACATATTGCTGATGGCTTATAATGCTGTTTTGTTTAAAAATGTAATTGTTTTATGATCTTGTTCATTATTCAGCCATTTAAAATGTTGAAAATATGTTTTGTGTTCATAGATATAAAAATAAAACACTAGATAAAATACATTGACGACAAATACCATCTGTTTAGTTTATTTGTAAAGCTTTAAACAACTTAAACACTAACATATTAACTTTAGGAACAAAGTTTAAATTAGTTTATTTGCTGAGCATAATAATAATAATTATTATTATTATAACAAATAAACCAAACATTAATATTGGCCCGTTGCACGATGTAGCTACACAACTTCCGCTAATCGGAAGTTGTGAGGACGAGTACTTCCTGTTCGGTTGTTCACCACCTAAAGCAATGGCGCTGTACTACACCCGCTGCCTTCAGGACCTCTCAAAAGTTTCAGTCAACGATGTTCTCCGCTTGATTCGAGCCTTATCATCAACGCCACGTTGCAAAAAAAAAAAAGGGCTTCAAGTTTTACGTGTCGAATTACAATGACAACTATGAATGTAAGCATTAAACACATTCAGTCACTGTTCAGCTAACTAGCTTTAGGTCGTATCTACTTTACAACTTTTTTTCTACTTTAAAACTAATGCGTTCTCGCTTTCTGCAATTATGTGAAGTCTGTTTTAACCTAACCTCAAAGTCGTAGTTTCAGATTTCTACCCTGTTTTATTGTCTTAACCACAGTGTCCAACAAAGACTCGTCAGGGAGACTGAGCATCAGGGCGGTCTGTTACAGATCCATGCGAAAGCACGATAAGCCTCATGAACTCAGAGTAGGGTGAAACAAGAAATGTTGTCTGTTCCACGAAAACAGGACTATATTTTGGGGTTCTTATGCCACTGATGTGTAAGTTAAGTAGTAAGCATTCCTAGCTGTTTGGATGGAAAAGTGATTGAGTAGGTGCATTCATCTAGCTTTAGCGTTAGCTTGCATGAGAACCCCATAAGCTAGTCTCTAATGGCTTCAGTTCTTTGTTCTGCTGTAAGTTCAACCCCATTTCAAATTGTTAATGCAATGGCCAGTTCTTTCTGCTTTTTGGCTATTTTCTGTTTATAGACTGAACACAGTACAGGTTCCTGTAAGAGTGATCACTGTTGTTTTCTTCCGTGTTTGGTTGGCAAACAGCGGATGGATTCTAACGTTTATTTGAGTCACAGATATATTAGGGCCCCAGGGAAACGATACTCTGTGAACGTTTTTTTCTTATCACATAATTATTATTACTCATTTAATGTGCAATGACACTCATAAATAATCAAAATTGCACTTTGCTAAAAATACAGTTTGGAATAGCAATTGTAAACCCAGAGTACAAATCAATATACAATTAAGTTCACAAAAAACATCCAACACTCTGAAATCCTGTATTTTGTTCTACAATTACCAAGTAATACCTTTATAGTTTTTGCTGACTTTTTATTTTGTGTTTAGATGAAGTTTTGAAGACTGCTATCCAGTAGAAATCGCCGAAGTGGAGTGTTCCTGTGCAGCTGGTACTGTGTTGTGCAATCACAGTGTTGCACTACTGTACCAGACCGCACACTACTCTGCTCTGAATTTGGCTGCTGTGCCGCCTATATAAGCTGTACTGAATCGGAACAGAGCTGGCACAAACCAAGGGCCATGGTAAGTGTGATCTTGATATTACATGCCATACAGTTCTATATTTGAAACAACATGGTAAAAGAAGTCATAAACTCATATTGTCCCAGTCAAAGTCCAGACCTAAACCCAATCGTGAATCTGTGGCGAGATCTGGTAGAGACATACCAAAAGACTTGCAGCTGTAATTGCAGCAAAAGGTGGTTCCACAAAGTATTGACTCAGGGGGGCTGAATACTTTTGCAATCTGCCCTTGTCAGTGTTTTGTGTAAAAAAAATTGAAATCATGTATAATTTTCTTTCCACTTTTTCCACTTTTAATTGTATACCAGTTTGTGTTGGTCTTTCCCATAAAATTCCAATAAAATATATTTGTTTTTGTGGTTTAAATGTGACAATATGTGGAAAAGTTTAAGGGGTATGAATACATTTGCAAGCCACTATGTTTGATGTTAATTAAAAATTTAAAACTAATCCCTATACACTACATTTACATATACTGTGCAAGTATGTGGTGTCGCTAATGTTATAATTTTTTCTGGTATAATTTCTTTTTATTGTTTTACAGGGTGGGAAACCAGGACGTGTACGCGACATGGTTTTTATCTCCGCAAGACCAAAACAGCGCACAGTTGGAAATGGAGTAAGGTAATTCTTGTCAATGTACTCAATTATGTAGTTGCTTAAAAATTTATAATTCCTAGAAGCAGAATTGTAAATTGGGTGTCGTGCTTTTTTAAAGGAGCAAAAGTTATAAGGCAGTGCGGGGAGACAGATTTCACCTGACTGAATTATATCTGTTTAACTTCCACCCATTGGGGAAACCCAGCGGGATTTTGAAAACAATGTGCCGGGAGTCAGCTGTTCTCTCGGGGTTTAGCGCACCTCAACCACCCGGTCAGCTGACAGCTGGCGAGGCGAGGCGGCTGCTGGGGCAGCGGATGAATACGTCGGCGCATTTGTGTAATTAAGCGATGTCTTGATAAACTGATCCCATATTTTAGGTTTACACAGCTACATTCTCGTCTAAAAACATTGCAAAAGGTCAGTTGTTTCACAGAATGCACGATATATCCAATTTTATTCACAGCTTTTCTCTCTCCTCCGGCCTTTGCTACTTCCGTTTGAACAATCTACTCCGAGCCGCAATGAATCATGGGATCGGGTGGGACACGGAGGATACACCGGACCCATCCTTCAAATCTGGGGAAAAGGACGCATATGTTGGAACCTTGGAGATTGGACAGCATTCGTCGCCTCATCCAGGACGTTATCGGCCTACAAATGCGTCCTTCAAAGGATGCAGTCCTGAATATGGACCCAGCAAAAGTGAATGACATCCGTGAATCAG
Organism: Crenichthys baileyi; assembly: GCA_036173005.1. Classification (NCBI taxonomy): domain Eukaryota; kingdom Metazoa; phylum Chordata; class Actinopteri; order Cyprinodontiformes; family Goodeidae; genus Crenichthys; species Crenichthys baileyi. The sequence goes on along the minus strand of JAHHUM010001062.1, from coordinate 40,645 downwards.
TAAATCTGTGTTTGATTAATCTCTGGCTTCAAGAACCCGGATGTGTGACACAAAAAACTGAATTTTGGAACTGAAATTCAATTACAGACCTGAAAGTGAAAGTAATCAAACTAAATTTTCAATACAAAGCAAAGCAATTTTCAGTTTTAAACGATTATATTCAGTTTCAGTTTAGTGAAATTCATTTTCAAACCAATGCTTTTAATTTCAAATTACACAAATACAGATTCAGTCTGAACAATTCAAATTCAGTTTCTGATGACACAAGTTTCTTCCCATGCAAGTAACTACATGAAATAATATATAACATTTATACTTTAAAATGAATTATTTCCATAAATTCAGTTTTCAATGACGTTCTAATTTATTGAGTTGTACCTGTGAATTACACTTTCACCACTAGGGGGAAGCAAAGGACAGTCAGGAACCATTTATCTAACATTGTGCAGGTCCTGCAGAGGCTCCCACAGAAACTGCTGCAGTAATTAATCTTCTGGGAGGAATTCAGAGTTCCAGGTTTTATTTGTCAGCTGGAAAATAAAAAAAACTAACAGTTTAAACATTAAAAATACTTTTTTTACTAGTTTTTTACTAGTTTTTTATTTGACCAGATTGAACCAATAAAAACCAGTTGAAAAAATACATGCATTAAAAGCGTCACCATCTGGAGCTCAACACTGAAAACAGTGAAACAAAATAGAACAAAGTTCTGAGTTTCTCACAAATAAAACGACTTTCAGCAGTTTTTGGGGAAAATTTCTGAAACCAACTGTGAGGCAAGTTTCCTGCAGCAGGACATGAAGCAGAAACGTCTATGACTCAGTCGCCCTCCTTCAGCCAAACAAACCCTCCGCCATCCCAGCCCATGTTGGAAAGTTCACACTGAAACACACCTGGTGGACTTTATCCCCTCAGGAAGCACCGGCTTATTTTCAGCTCCGACGTATTCCTCGGTTCATTTTTAAATGGTGTCAAACAAACAGGTGGAGGGATTCTTTGGGCTCAGTGGGCTCGTTCTGCTAGTTAAAAATCTGATCCAGCACTGAGGCAGAACTTCAGAACCACAAATATATTTACAGCAGCACAACAAAATTCACATTACGGGCCATTTAGAGAGAGAAGAGCCCAGAATCTTCATCTGGACTCCAATCAGCCCCGATCCAGATCCTAAACCAGATGGGTAGAAGTCTAACCAGAAACCCAACAAAGCCCCAAAGAGCCAGAACTGGTCATAATGCTGTAGCTCATCAGACATGAGCAATCCTTTAATTCCATCTCTGACCTTTAGGTCAAATTAAAAGCAGATTTAAGGAACAGATTTAGGAAACAGAAGTTTTCTACACCATTGTCACCAGCTCAGATTCAGGTCAATACTGTCAGATCTATTTGTCGTGGAGTTCCACAGGGATCTGTTAAAGGATCCTTAACCTTTCTGATGAGGAACACCTGATGTTTTACATGAGGAACAGCTACATTAATCCTACTTTCTAAAGTCCAAGTACATTCTAAATTATTCCTCTTTAAGTTACCAATGGCAGCAGTTAAAAGGGACAGTACAGTCCTTCAGAAAGCTGATGTTTCATCACTTACTGTGAATTCCCTGATAGAAACAATTAGACTGTAATTAGCTATCCGTATACAACACTTTTTACCCTGATAATGGACCCTTAGAATAAAAGTCTTATGGGAAGAACAGAGTAGGATCCGAGTCCGATAGGCCCACTACCTTCACTTCCTCTCACACCATGAGTTAAAACACTTCTGTCCCTCACTGTGAAGGTAGAAGAATGTAGAGGAAGGGCTCAGCAGTAACTTGTTATGGAAAGATTTCAACCTGGATGGATGTTAGATAGTCATACAGCCACCAGGGGGCAGCAGGATCTCAGGACTGGAGGTTCATTCAACAGACAGAACATTCAGAACATCAGACAGCATTAGCAGCACCTGATGGAGTTTGATAGAAATCACCTAGTGAATTTTATATGAGTGATTGCTGGGTGGATGGATCATGGAACTGCTTCAAACTACACAATGGTTTAAATATTGGGTCAATCTGTACACGCCCGGACCGCCCAGCATGTTTCAGACCCACGATGTGACTCCTGTGAAACAGCACCAGAGCTGGTGAGGCTGTCATGTTTCTACAAGGTATCTTCTGTGTCTGCTGACCTTCCCTCTCTCATACTGTCAGTTGCTCTGGTAACGCTGGTCTGCATGTGGTCCCGATTACCGCCAGATCAGACTGTAGCTTCTGGAATGGAACTGGGTTTGTCACTGCGTGGATACTGGTTTTATGTTGACTGGTGTGAAAGTGTTCTGGTTCTGCCTGACAGTATCAGTACAGAATACAGCTTTTGTCCTACAGTGGGTCCCTTACATACAAATAAAAACAAGACAAAATGGTGCAATGAGACTTTAATTGAAAAGATGCAACAAATTACAGGATGTAGTTTTAAAAAATATAAAAAAAAAACAACAAAAGTCATGTGAGCTCTTTGTACTGGGACAAAATACTGAGGACATCTTTTCCCATCCCAGCAGCACCTCATACTTCAGGTTCCTTCTGGTTCTACAATTTCTGTTCTCCTTGCAACCATGTGACCAAATCTATACATAAGCAGAACAATAAGGCACTTTGGAGAACAACAATGTGGACCATCGGGGTGTTCAGGCCCACTGGGCTCCAGCTGAACAGTCAACATCTGTTCTCAGAAAACTTGTAATGGGAAGAGGAAACCCCATTCATCATTCTGCAGAATCAAACCCAGTGGGCCAACAGCCTCAGATCAGCCCACTTTCCTCTGCATCCACGCCACCATTAAAGCCTCAGAAACACGTTCACGGCTAAATAAATCATGTAAACAGTCGTGTTTGGCCTGGAACCAGAACCAATCTGATCAGAGTTTGTGTGGAGAAAACCTTCTCTGAGAGGAGACGGATGAATGAATGCACTACTGTAAACAGGTTCAGCTTCCACTGTTGGAAAACTGGGTTTTCCCACTGAAAACTGACAAGGTCTAAACTCTAGTAAACCGATGGATTTCTTCTGGATCCATGCACAACATCCAGGTAGAAATATCAAAAGTCAGGATCAATAAGAACATCTAAAATCAATCAAAATAAGATACCGAAGGATAACTTGGTAATATTAAAAGTTTCAACTATATAGAAACTATAGAAATACAAAATCCTAAATATTCAGCTGATCTATTTCTTCTCCAGTGATTCAAACAAGTGCTTCAAGTCAAACGGATGAGCTAAAACTGAATCTCTGCATGAAATACGATAAATCCTAGCAGTGCATCATAAAGAAAAATAAAGCTCTGACATATCCAGCTGCTCAAATAAAAATACAGATCAGCAGGAAAGCCGCAACATGACAGCTTGTGTGAACAAAGTGGACCGTCACAGAAACATCTGAATGTGAACATCAGCGACAGTAGATGAGAGCATCTGAAAGGTGATGAAGACAGCAGAGCTTTAAAAAGCTCGACACAGTGTGTGATTTTAGACAGTCCATTAGGACAGACAGACTGAGCTTTACTCAGAGACTGTGAGACATCCAGCAGTACGTTTAGCACTAAAAGTCTGGGCTGAGGTCATGAGTGGTGCTGCTGTTTGTGTACAAGACCCAACCCAGGAAACCAAATTCACACTTAATTGAATTTGTCTGAGAAGCAAAACTAATGCACTGTGAAGGGAACGTTTTCACCTCACAAAGTCCTCATTCAGGGTTGATCCTGTAACTTCCAGGGTCTGTTTGTAATTTTTTCTGTTACTGTGAGATTCATCAGCACAGAGATTCAAAGAGCCATCCTGCAGGACTGCTACCGTCACACCCTGAGTCAGAGCTTAAAGATACGCACCAGAATAAAGACAACAGTCTGGAGTTTAAACAGGCAACATTTGTCCAGCAAACCACAGAAACGTTTGAACAGATTTCGGTGTGAATCTTTCCTTCTGTGCCAGGAATATTAGCACAATGCTCACTGACTGAACATTGGCTTTCATATCAACGTTATTTCATCTGGTTGTGTATATTTTTCATGTTCTGCAGGATTGAGTTATTAAATATTTAGGTTTATAAACTACAGCAGTTGGACATCAGGGAGCAGAGACCAAACCTGGCAAGTAACCCAGATTAAAACTGAAGAGCAGGAAATAAGCAGAAGGTTCGTCAGAATCAAATTTAAACTCAGCTGAAGTTTGTTCATGTTAGAGGATCAAACTAGGCAACATTTTTAAAAGGCTGCCGCTCCCTCAGCATTGATAAAGCACCAATACACGACACTTGCTATGGTAGCGTTAGCCTAACAGGTTAGCCTAACTTAGCTTAGGCTAAAACATAATCAAAGAGGGCATTGCCAACAATAAAAAGGGGCTTTTATTCCAAGACACACAATTATGATTGATATATAAACAGGAAATATTATGTTAAAAGTCGTTTAATTATGTTTTTAACCCTTAATAGGCTATAAAAAATAAACAAGCTTACAAAATCCGAGCTTCCATTGTAAAAGGGTCCCATTAGCATTAACCTTTTAGTTAGCAAAGAAGCTAACACTAGCATAGTAAGAGGCTTCCAGAATGGGAGCTAATTAGACAGAGTGTGCTTGTTCAGTTCACTAAGCCCTTAAAATATGAAATATTGGAAAAGTCAAACTTTGAACTTATTGTATTGTTTAATCAACTGTAATAAATTAAAATCTCTGCATGAAACTGTTTCACTGTAATGATCTTTGTTTTAAGTTTTAGCCTCAGCTAAGTTAGCTCAGTTTATACTAAACTGAAAAGGAAGTAAAAAAACGTATTTAGTTTAAGGTTTTTTCTTTTATAATTCAACAGATTCTCAGTTCATATGTTGTTTTTAGAGAAGCAGAAGAAGCTGGATTTTAATCAAACAGAAGTAGTGGATTAGTGTTGAAAACGTTTTCTGTGTGGAAATCATTGTACACAGATTAATAAAACACTGCATTCACTGAATAAAAGCACAGATTGCTCAGACATGCAGAGGAAATATGAGGACATGGTAAGGATAATAATCAGAGGTATTTGAAGGCATAGTTTGTGCTTCAACAGTCACAGCATTTTAAGTGCAGCGCTTTGGGTAATTATTTTCACAATGCACATTAGTCTGTTCTTTCATTCTGCCAATATAAAAAAACCCATGCTGCTTTTAATTTTTAATATATTTGTAATCTTTTTATTCTGAAAGTGAGTTACATATTTTCCAAAAGACTTCGGTCTACAGCTGTTCTTTAAGTCTCCTGTCAAGGTATCAATACTTCATCTATGTGCTTTAATATGCTTTATTCACTTTTTCTGTTGGTGCATGCCTCCATTTCTTTAATCCATGCAAGCATTTAGTTATATATTTGTAAACTTTGGAATATTTCAGGTTTTGAAAACCCAAGCTTCCATCTTTGTTGTAAAATTTAAATATTTAAATTTAAAAATTAACATTTAAATAACTGTGTGCTTATAAATTATTGATCTGTGCAGACAGATTTCCACATCAGAGATGTTCTGATCCTCTACATGAACATGGTTCTTGATTTCAGTTCTCCTTTGGCTGTTTTTATGGTTCTTTTAAGGTAAATTCAAACTGTTCCCAGACTATTTTAGTTAAAAGCACCAAGGAGGAATCCTGCTGGCCTGCGTTTAAAAAACCTCTTCAACAGGATGTAAAGAAAATGTGATTAGTGGAAAATGAAAGTGACGATTCAGAGAGAGAGTTACTAACAAATACAGTGAGCTGAAAATATCCTTTTAAAAGCAGACAATTGATTCATTTAACAATTGTATAATACAAATATGTCACACAGATGAATACTTAAGTCTGGATACCTTTTGTTAGCATTGCAACTAATTAGTAATGTACTATTTGAAGTAATGATTGTAACAGCAGACAGGATGATGTTTGTTAGGACTACAGCTCTGAGTCACAGACATAAGAGCAGCAGCACACTGCATGGTCAGCAGCTTAATAACTCCGCCATACTGGGAGGGAAAACTGTTTCGTGTTTACACAGGAGGAAGAAGCCTGTGCTTCTATCTTCAGAAGCAGATTGATGGAATCCACCTGCTGTGATACTTTCAGAGTGTGATGATGTTCTGACCCAGTGAAATATTCAGAACCTTTTGGATTTAAACCATTTCTCCATCCAATCGTAGGTGTTTCTGTCTCCTTCCAGCCACTGCTGGAGGACTTACAGTTTTCTGACCAATCAGAGCCCAGAGTGCAGAGAGACACGCCCACACTCTCATCCACTCCAGTAGATTTCAGCTCTGAATGGTTCTGGAGAAACTGGACCTTAAGGTTCTGTTAAACCTGTCAGGTCTCCGACAGGAAAAACTGCAGACACAAAGGAAGATACATGTTCGGACCCAGATGTTCTGACATTCATGGTTCAAGGTTTCTGATTCAGCTTCTAGTTTTATTACACATTGATTGTTTGACTGAAGCCTAAGTTCTTGTCTGTGTTTCTGTGAAAAGATTCTGGGCCAAATCTTTTAAAAGATCTTGATGAAAATTAAAAAAATATGTCTCCAATTTTAGCTTCCCTTCATTGGCTCCCTGTTAAATCCAGAATAGAATTTAAAATTCTCCTCCTCACATATAAAGCCCTTAATGATTTAGCTCCATCATACATCAGAGATCTGATTGTTCCATACGTTCCTAACAGAGCACTTCGTTCTCAGACTGCAGGTTTACTGGTGGTTCCTAGAGTCTCTAGAAGTAGAATGGGAGGCAGATCCTTTAGTTATCAGGCTCCTCTCCTGTGGAACCAGCTCCCAGTTTTAGTCCGTGAGGCGGACACCCTGTCTTCTTTTAAGGCTAGGCTTAAAACTTTCCTTTTTGATAAAGCTTATAGTTAGAGTGGCTTAGGTTATCCTGAGCTATCTCTGTAGTTATGCTGCTATAGGCTTAGGCTGCTGGAGGAGCTACATCCATTAACATTTACTTTTCCTTCCCATAGAAAGTACTCCTGGATCAGTGCTTCTTTGTTCTCTTTGTGTCTCTGCTCTGTTCTCTCTAACCCCCAGTCGGTCGAGGCAGATGGCCGCTCACACTGAGCCTGGTTCTGGTTCTGCTGGAGGTTTCTTCCTGTTAAAAGGGAGTTTTTCCTCTCCACTGTCGCTACATGCATGCTCAGTATGAGGGATTGCTGCAAAGTCAACGCCAGTGACTGTCCACTGTCTCTACATGCTCATCCAGGAGGAGTGAATGCTGCAAGTCACTGACTGGATGCAATCTGCTGGGTTTCCTTAGATAGAAAAACGTTTAACCAGTTTGAATAAATATCTGAATCTGACTGTTTGATAGTTAGGATTAATTGGAATGTATGAACCTGACTCGGAACCTGGATGATTGGATTGAACTGACTTTGTGAAGAGCCTTGAGACGACGTGTTGTGAATTGGCGCTATATAAATAAACTGAATTGAATTGAATTGAAGCCACAGCCGCTTCCTGATCACCTGAATGTTCTACTGGCTGATGTACCCGTACTCGTCGTCTTCCGCTTTATCCGGAATCGGGTCGCGGGGGCAGCAGACTCAGCAGAGACGCCGAGACGTCCCTCTCCCCAGACACCTCCTCCAGCTCCTCCGGGGGGAGCCCAAGGCGTTCCCAGGCCAACCGAGAGACATAGTCCCTCCAGCGTGTCCTGGGCCGTCCCCTGGGGCTCCTCCCGGTGGGACGTGCCTGGAACACCTCCCGAGGAAGGCGTCCAGGAGGCATCCGGTATAGATGCCCGAGCCACCTCAACTGGCTCCTCTTGATGTGGAGGAGCAGCGGCTCTACTCCCAGCTCCTCCCGGATGGCCGAGCTCCTCACCCTATCTCTAAGGGAGTGCCCGGCCACCCTACGGAGGAAGCTCATTTCAGCCGCTTGTATCCAGGATCTCGTTCTTTCGGTCATGACCCAAAGTTCATGGCCATAGGTGGGGGTAGGAACGTAGACCGACCGGTAAATTGAGAGCTTCGCTTTTCGGCTCAGCTCTCTCTTCACCACAACGGACCGGCACAGCGCCCCCATTACTGCGGCAGCCGCACCGATCCGTCTGTCGATCTCCCGCTCCATTCTTCCCTCACTCGTGAACAAGACCCCGAGATACTTGAACTCCTCCACTTGAGGCAGGAACTCCCCTCCAACCTGAAGAAGACAAGTCACCCTTTTCCGGTTGAGTACCATGGCCTCGGTCTTGGAGGAGCTGATCTTCATCCCAGCCGCTTCACACTCGGCTGCGAACCGTCCCAGCTCATGCTGTAGGTCTTGGCTAGAGGGGGCCAGCAGGACCACGTCATCTGCCAAAAGAAGAGACGAAATCCACTGGTCCCCAAACCAGACACCCTCCGGCCCTTGGCTGCGTCTAGAAATCCTGTCTATAAAAGTTATGAACAGGACCGGTGACAAAGGACAGCCCTGCCGGAGTCCGACATGCACCGGGAACAGGTCCGACTTAGTGCCGGCAATGCGGACCAAACTCCTGCTCCGCTCGTACAGGGACCAGATGGCCCCTAATAAAGGGCCCCCTATTCCATACTCCTGGAGCACCCCCCACAAGGCATCACGAGGGAAACAGTCGAATCCCTTCTCCAGGTCCACAAAACACATGTGGACTGGTTGTTGCAAACTCCCATTGCCCGGTTTGGCAAAAAACCCCTCCTTGAACCGCCACCTTAACGTGGTGGAGGGGTTTAAGTGCTCGAATGATCCTAGAGGCTATGTTATCTGGGCCGGGCCAAGCCCAAAGGAGAGACGCGAGGCCATCCCCCAGTGGGCCCACCACCTGCAGGGGGAACTGTGAGGGACCGGTGCAAAGAGGATTGGGCGGCAGACGAAGGGGGAGACCTCGGCGGCCCGATCCCCGGATGCTTAGGCTGGCTCTAGGGACGTGGAATGGCTGATGTTTCCCCTCCAAATATGGCGGACATGTTGATGTGTCGCTGCAGCAGACTGAAACAGTTAATGCTGATTTTTCATGTCTATGACCAGAACAACAACAGCCCGGTTAGCGATGTTCTGTGAGCTAACATCCTGCTACACATTAAGACAATCTGTTAATTAAACAGCTGAATGAACCGCCGGTCCAAACTTGTTTCACTGAGCTGGAGGATTTTCCAACAACAAACATGGAATGGCTGGGATGAAAACCCAGCAATATAAGCTACAGGCTGCAGAGGAAATGTGATGAATGAGTGACTGAGATTAGAAAATTAGTTTTTCTGTGTTTATGGCACAAACAGGATGATCGGCATATTTAAGGTCTCAGACGACGAAAGGAGGGAAGGGAGGGTGGAAAAAAAAATGTTTCTATATTTTCCAAGAAAGATGCAGCAGTGACTTCACAGCAGTGCTGTTCACTGATAACATGTTACTGGAACAGAAGAATGTGACACAGAGCACCTTTAACTGCTGGGAATTGACATAATTCAATGAGAAATAAGAAAAGCATTGTTCAGTCTGAGATACTCTCGCTTGGGCAGTTTGGTCCTGGACCACGTTTTCTTTTACCTCTGCAGCTTATAATTTAATCAGGTTTGTGATGCAGGTGGTTGCCGGGCAGAAAAGAGACCAGGACACAGCCATCTGCTTTCTTCTTCATCACTTTTTACACAGATGCACCTGGAGGGAAGAGGGGACAGAAAAGCATGATGGGTAAATGAGATGCAGGGGGGGTCTTCATCTTGAAGCTCACAGGTTTCTTGTTGAGTCTCAGTTTTATTTATTGCTAAAAATAAAACTTGGCCGTTTTCTATTAAACGCCGGCTGAGCTCAGAGATTATTTCTACATGTGCTGATCTTTACCATCTGTAGGTGTTTCTTTGGGATTAGACAGAAACGTGCTTTCAGCAGCAACCCACTCTGCTTTACAATGTTGCTTCAGTTCTTTGAGGTTTCTGCTCAACTCTGAAGATTTTTCAATCCCATCAATCAGGTTGAGGTCTAGACTTTGACTAGACCATTGGAACACCTTGGTTCTTTTCTTTTTCTGTGTTTGGGATCCTTGTTCTGCTGATGACCCAGTTTGGACCAAGCTTCAGCTATTGGACTGATGGACTCCCATTTGACTCTAGAATCCTTTGGTAAACCGAGGAGATCATGGTCCACTCCGTGACTGCAAGGTGCTGAGGTCCTGTAGCTGCAGAACAGGCCCTAATCATCCTTCCACCACCATGCTTGATAGTTGAGGTGTTTTTGCTGATCTACTGCGTTTCTCTTTTTCGAAACATGGTTCTGATCATTTTGGTCAAACATCTCTACCCTGGTCTCATCCGTCCAGAGGACATTCATCCAGATGCAGCAACCTATGCAGCTTTGCTAACCTAAGTCCTGCTGCCATCTTGCTTTTAGAGAGAAGAGGCTTCCTCCTTCAACCCTTCCAATCAGCCACACTAGTTCAGTGTTTATCTAGCTGTCCTGTCCTGACCTTTACCCTTTAACCTTCTAACTGAGCCCTGCAGAGTCTGAAGTGGAGCTCTTGGGTTTTTGGTCATTCTTCTGAGCTTCACACTCTGACCTTGGGCTGAATATGCTGGGACATCCACTTCTGGGAAGACTGGCAGCTGTCTGAAATGTTTTCCTCTGCAGAATGATGGACTTCAGATAGTTGGAGATGACCTGATAACCGTTCCCAGGTCACTGCTGATGTCTTTCCGCCCTGGCATTGTGTTAACACACTCCTGTAAGTTTCAGAGCAGCAAGCTGACAAAACACCTGTTTTTTATTAAGGTGCTCACACTGATGATGATGATGATGAGTTCATTAATGTACTGGGGGTGAACTTTCAGAACTTTAAATGTGGAAATAAAAAAACAAAAGTAGATGCAGGTGAGGACCTACCAGCTGTGGGGCCACACGTGACGCTGTAAGATGTCCACAGATTAACAACCATCAAGAACGTCGCTATGAACCCAAATACCTGAAAACAAACAACACATGTTGACACCCATACAGCTGACATTCAAAGCACAGAATGAAGTTGTTCCCAATCAGAACACTGGAGAGCTTAGAAGAACTGATTCTTCATAGTTATCAGGAAGGACTAGGACGTTTTCAGAGCTGGTGTGATTCAGCCAGAGGTCTCACTGTGCCTCTAGTTTCTGAACCGCAAACTGTCAGAGTGAACCAGGAAATTTCAGCAAAATTTATTTTGAAATCATTTGGACCAATACTGAACGTCAGATACGAGGAACATCTGGGAAATTTGCTCTTCATACAGCTGAAGGTGAGAACTTGTGTATTTTTATCTGAGACGACAGGCGGGGTTAATCAGCGAGTCACTCTGAGGTTACGCACCGACGCCACCACCAGAGAAGAAACTCCTCCACATTTCGCAGCAGCAGCGATGGAGGCGATGAAGATCAGGACGGACGCCACAGAGTAGTGAAAGAACTCCTGAAACACAAAAACAGAGTCCAGTTCATGTTCGTTTACTGTGAAACCTTTAAAATATGTTAAAACAGGACAGATGGTTGCTACATATTAATATTTCACCAGCATAGGTGATCCAGACTGGGAAATGCAATTAAAGCACAAAGTTAATCCAGCGGTAAGAAAAGGAATCTGTCCGTATTAAAACTTAATCATATTCCGGAGTTTTGGAGCATCTTGCAGGAGAGACAGAGGCACAGTGTTAGTCTTTGGTACATATAAAGCAATCCAGGTGTCTGGAAAGTCATTAAATTCATTTTTTTAACATTTAATCAGACTAATGAGCAGCTGGAAGTCTGGAAGACCAGAGGCTGCATCCAGAGGTTCCCTCAGACGGTCACAGTAACAGGACCTCATGACAAGCACGGGTCAGTTTGTCATGAAGTGTCTCTGGAATGAATGTTAATTGAGATAATTACAGATTTAAACTGCTACAAACACACTGGTTGGAATAAGAATGATAATATGATAAAAGAAACAAGAAAAGTTTTACTTTTTCCATCTTAAATTTTAGAAGTTTATCCTGAAACTTACCTCTGAGCTGAGAGGAAACATGATGATCTATGAAAATCCACACAAACCAGCAGGTGTTCTATCAATTAAACTAATATCTGCGTCTTTTCTCTGCTGAAGTTCCATCCTTGTTTTGAACGTGTGGTTTGAGGCATCGTACAACTTCCTGTCGCTTAATTCTGAGGATCAAACATCCGTTCGGTTCAGAAGGGAGAACAGGAGGAGGTAAAAAACGTCTTACCGTCAGCGGCCAGTTAATGCAGGGCATCTTCGTCTGCAGCCTGAACAGGTGCATGAGGAAGAAGATGAGAAAGGCCACCAGGAACCACAGCACCACCACTTCGAAGAACTGGAAGGCTGCCCAGCTGGGCCAGCCGTTGGAGAGGCGGATACACAGGAAGACGATAAGCAGGGAGAGCTTATGTCACAAAACAACAAAAAAACACCAAATCAACAGGAAACAAGCGTTAATAAAGACACAAATAAGAAGCTAATTATAGCAGACAAAAAAACAGAAGAAAGTACTTTACATCTACTATCTGGTTTTCCACCTGAGAATTATCGGAACACCTGTGCATGGAAATTTGATCCTTAGATGGTCAGTTGATCCATAAAAATAATAAAACAAGCAGGTAATGTTACATGAAAAGTAATGTACCCCAGTAAACACACGCTATTCAGAACGGGAAGCGTCACACATACTTTAAAACATGACTTGATATTTCACAAAATCCTTCACTTCCTGTCTAGATCCGTGTGACACGTTTTTCAATTCAACTACAAGGAAGTTCGAAAACAGCAGCGTTTACAAAAGAAGACTTTAAGGATGGAGAAATGACAGGAAACTGAAAGTAAAGATGAAACAAACATAAAGATAAATGGTAAAATAGACAAAATGATTTGTTGTTTATCTATTTATGGGGGGAGGCTGGGGGGCTCATGAACCCGGGTCCCTGCTTTCTAAATGTCTGTCCATGTTTGGACTCTGATCAGCGGTAGGGAAACAATAAAGTTTAGACTAAATAAAAACTTTAAAGGAATTCAAAAATCACAATACTCGGAAAACAGAGCGGTCAGTGAACCCCCCACCCTGCTAACGGTACCGAACCCAACAGCTTCGTGAGCGGGCTGAGCCTCCGACCCTCCCCGCTGAACCCCTCCTTAGAGCCCGCTCCATGGCAGGACTCACCAGCTGGCCGATCTTCAGCAGTCCCGGGATGGTCCGGCTGTATCCCAGGTTGAGCACGCCGTCCCCGGAGGACCTGACGGTGGTGGTCGTGGTCGTCATGACGGTGTGGGACATGATGACGCTGAAGGAAACAAACGTTTTAGGTGAAGTTAACCCGCAGCAGCAGCCCGTCGATGGAAACGGACCTTCTCCTCGGCAGTCAAGTTTACGCTGATTAACAAAGGCACTTCCGGGAGGACTTTCAGAATAAAATATTATCCAGTCGGGCCTTGAACACATTTTTTCCTTTATTTAAGCTGAGGACAAACATCAAGTGAGGTTCTGAAGTGGTCTGGATCAGCAGTTCTCCAGACCATTTTCTGATGAATTTTGTTTTTAACTCTGAGTTTGAATCAGTCAAGCAGAAAAATGCTGCTAAACTCCAGGCACAACACAACTTTTCCCCGCTGACCTGAATGTGCCCTAAAATTACCACCACTCCACCCTTCCTGAAATGAACCATATGCAATTCTATCAGGGTAGAAGATGGAGGTACTACAGTGATGAGCTGCAGCTCCACCCAGCATGCACCATCTACCCATTGAGGTGAGATGTTTCCCCAAGTGTTTCTGGCAGCTGATGGAGTGAGGGCCTTCATATGGAAACTCAGGACGCAACAGCTGTTCCCACACAGGCAGCTGGACCCATATCTGGAGGAAATCCTGACCAGTACATCCTAAGAGACTGACCCAGTAATCTCTGCAGACAACCTTACTGCGTGGAACAAATAACATCTCCATCTTTGTTGGCATATGAACAGATGTTATGGTTTCATCCATGATGAGTCTTTGTTCAGCTGACCTAAACGTAACAACGAAGACGATGAAGAACAGAAAAACCAAGCTGGTTTCCACCATCACCATTACTGCTGAAGAATCTAATAACTGAGCCCTCGCTCTGACCCAGCTCACCTCCACCCACAGCCCAGTGAACTCTGGTGTGAAGTTACATATAATCATCTTTTTTACTCCATTTGAATTAAAGAAATAATCTGGATTAACTGGAATTACACTTTGAAAAGCTGGAGGTTTTTATCAAAACCAACCTCAAAGTTCAACATGGCTGCCTCTGGTAAATGCAGATAATTACATAAATATTAACACTTTTCTGCTAAAATAACACAAACCTAAACATCAATGCTGGCGTGCATTTAAATTCATTTTTAAACTGTCATTAATCACTAACTAATAAAAGAGCTTTATCTACTGAAACTGATCCCAACCTGGAAGTTAAACCTAACCTTCTAACCTTTAAACCTAATCCCCCTGGTTGGAAAGTTAGGATCTAGACTCACTAATTTATTTTCCTTTAAATTCAACAATTAAATGCAATTCATCACTCAGAAGGCTCATACAGATGTTTTAAAAGTGTCTTCTCAGATTTCCACAAATATCTGTCGTCAGGCTGATCTGTTGGAAAAATACTCTGCTTGTTTCTTTCTTTCTTGTGTCTTTGTAATGTGCCTTATGGTGCGTTCACACCGAACGCGGATTCTGCAAATTTTTCGCGTCATTTGTGTGCTGTTGCTCGCTTGAGATTTCGCATGCAATCCACGTGGCCAAATGTCAACAAACGGCAACGCTTCGCCGCGTCATCAAATAGGAGGAGCTTCTATCTGCTGCTTGCTGGTTTCAACTGAACATGCCGGGCATGGATTTCACGGATAATCAAGGTGTTTTACCTGTGGAGAGCCGAAAAACGCCGCCGACGTCAACGTCCCTGGGTTCACCAGATTCTTCAGGGACAGGAACAGTTCGGAGAGTAACACCACCTACTCCAGGAGCTGCGTCTGGATGATGGTCGATTTCAGCGGTACTTCCGTCTATCCAGGACCCAGTTCGAAGATCTCCAGTCCTGTGTTGGGAGACGAATCGGCCTCCGGGACACCAACTACTGGCGCTGTATCCCCGCTGCTGAACGCCTGTCCATCTGTCTTCTGTGAGTAAATAAATCTCAGCTCGTTAGTTGAGTCATACAACTCTGGCTTGCCGCACACCGCCACTATGATCTGGTCCTCCATCTTCACTGACAACCGCTTCTTCTTCGCTGCGGTCCTTCACCCTACTTCACAGCCACATCCAGTCCCTGATTGGTTGACGCCACGCGAATTTAGGAAAAAGTTCTGATTTTTTTAACTGTCCATCGCTCTCGCTTCGCTTGGCACGCCTCTCGCACCGCGTCCTTCGCACCACCTCGCACCGCTCCGCTCCTGAACGCGCCTCTACGTAGGGATAACATGTAAATCGGCTGCTCCTATCGCAGAATCCGCGTTCGGTGTGAACGCACCATTAAAGGTGTGATATGCAACAGTTGCTGCCGTGGTCAAAGGAAAGGAAATTATTTTTAAGATTAATTTTCTTGTTTTCTGTCTCTAAACATCCTATATTCTATTCAGCTTAATAATTATACATTCTTGAGACACAGCTGGCCAATTGTAAACCTTAATTTTAGTGCTCAGTTGATTTCCTAACCTTTACTTTTATTTCACTTGGACAACTCAGTGAGATGGAAAAACTAAGCAGAAATTGATAGAAAATTCAACAAATTCATGGAGAAAAACTATGATCATGAAGCAAAAACAAATCTTAGCTGATTTTTATGATCGGTTTTCATAACAAGGCTTTCATCTTTCATGTTGTGTTTTTATTTTTGCTGCTCTGAATAGGAAAACATCGGAGGAGCTTTATTTTGACAGGAACATCCTGTGCAAGCAAGGCTCACTGGTGGGGTTGAGAGGTGGGTGTGGTCTCTATCAGGAAACACTGCAGCATCAACATCACCCTCATCATGTGAAGCTTCAGCTCAGTCCAACCAGAGAAATGTCCACAGATCAGCAGAGACAACAAGCAGAGCTCTGCAGTCAGGAGCTTTCACTGCACCTCCGTGCAGCTTCAGCATTTTCTAACAAAAACTTACAAAAACAGGCTTCAGTGGCTGCTGTCCTTCCACCAGAACAGTTCAGAGGTCATATTATCAAAACAACATGTGTGAAGAAGTGGAACAAATCCAGCTGAACAGATTCGGCTACATGGATCCACGCATCACTTCTCACTTTAGGACTTTTTGCATTTTTCTGAATTGAACCAACGGTTTCCTCCTTATAGCCACAAAATACATAAATCATTGATTCTAATGTCTAGCTAAGCAAAAACAAAAACATTTTCATTTTTCGAAAAATTAATACACCCGAAAAATAAAAGACAGATAACTAATGGGCATCCTATCTGTGGGCGTGTTCAACTTTCTAATCCCAAACAAAGTTTCATCTAAATTTTTTAATTNAAAATTGGGAGACCCTGCTGCTGTAAGCAAGATGTTTGAGGCACAAAACATCGTTTTTGAAGAATGTTCACACCGCTTAGCAATCCTCTTCCTGGAGCGCCCTGACATCTGGCCTTTCTCCTTCTCCCCTTCTCCCACTTCCACTCCATCCTTTTTGCCTCTCACTCAGTTTGCGGGGGAACCAAGGACTGCTACCTGAGGCATGGGAAGAAAATTATCGCCACTCCTTCATTTCTGTTGTAGCATTAAAAAACAAAAGTGCTTAATTAAATCTAACCAATATTCTACACAGATTTAGTTTTTTTTCTATTTGAATATTATCTAAATATTATACTTCTTTTGCTCAGTTAACTGTTAAAAAAGGTGATTCCATTAGGTGATAATGTTTTGTAATAACAATAATATTTTAGACTTTATTGATTTCACAATGGAGAAATTATCCTCTGCATTTAACCCATCCCTAAGGGAGCAGTGGGCTGCCATTGTGCAGCGCCCAGGGAGCATTCAGGGGCTAAGGGTCTTGCTCAGGGACTCAGAGTCGCAGGCTGTGGGATTCAAACCAGGATCCTTTTGGCCTCTCCAGGACGTAAATGCCCTGTGCTCTAACCACTAGACCTACACTTCCCCCATGGAGTTGAAAAAGTTGTCGAAAGGCACAGAAAACACAACACTTTGGCAGAACATCAAGATCGTTTAGTAGGTTTGCTTCAAAAAGTGACTTAATGATTTGAAACAAAAACAACTTCCTTTCTTCTTGGTGAACTGATCAGCTAATAGCTTTGTACATATTCTGGAGCATAAACAAAAGAAATCAGAGCAGCAGACCTCCAGTACACAGCTAGCAATTAGCAAACAGATTGATTTCTCTGTTGGCAGAGAATTAATCCATCAAGTGAAGTAGTATTTAATCAGAAATCACTTATATCATTACAGGAGAAAATAAATCAGTCTTACAATTGAGCTGACAAAATATTATAACAAGACATATAAATAAAAAAAGGAATAAATCATATAAACTATAAAAAATCTATTCAAACATCTTAAATGTGAATACTTTTTCCTTCCTGCTTAAGCTAACTGTGTTCAGTAATTGCACATCAGATGATTGGTTTGAAAAAACTTTCATGAAAATTATGTGTTTATGCACTGTATGTCAAATGTATTAATTATGCAGCTGCACAATATATAGCAAATATACTGTTAAAGCAACACCGTTTGCAATAATAATATCACAAAGGACTGCTTGGAATGGAACAATTGTTTACATATTGTTCCATCATAATGTGTATCAGCCTGTTGGATGGAGTCTCGCTGCAGAGCAAGCCCACAGCTGAGTCCATCCGTCCGTCCGTCCGTCCGTCCGTCTTTCTCTCTCCCTCTCTATATATCTGCCTGTCTGTCTGTCCGATATCGTGAGTTGTAGTGAGTTTCGCTCACTATAATGTGTACATAGTACACAAATAATGATGTATATCTTGAGAGTAAAAACATTTTCAGGAATGTTCTATTTGTAGATCTTGAGTCACCCTTTTTTGCTGACTTAATCGTTTAATAAAGACTGCTTGTTGGGCTGGTCAACAACCCCAAGTTACAAAGGCACTGAAGATGCCTTCGGTAGCTTGGCAATATTTTGGGCATTTGATAGAAAAAGAAGACAAGGTAAGAATAATAAGTAAGCCCTGTGAGAATCCTGTGACAGGCTAACCATTAGTCGCTAACCATCAAAATCTGAACTACTTAATCTTATCAAACCTGAGCTGGATCCTATGTTGAACAGATATTCTTTAAAGGACAGTTTTAGTTTATGAAACCTTTATTTTATTTGTGAAAACACAAAAAAGCATATTCTATGTGTATTTTGACAACTGGAACCTCTTAGCACAGAACACACGTGAAAAGGCAATTTATGGACCCGTCAAACCTGGACTGAAATATATTACCCTTGTTACCGATTCTTCAAAGCCCAGTTTGTGATTCATAAAACGTTTACTCTATTTGTAAAAAAAATGGGAAAACTTTTTTAAAAATATCAATAAAGTGTAGTCTCTCTCTCAAGAATCCAATATTGTGTATCATTTAAAGAGCTGGATGTAGCAATAAACCCCCACATTCACAGATTTTAAGGTTTTTTGCTGCTTGTCAGGAAAAACAAGTGGAGTACTGCAGCCAAAAACTTTCTAAATTTCTCTGATATCCTACAAAACTGTCCATTAGAGAAAATGATCAGTAGTTTATATAGTTAAAGTAGTTCTGGGTTTCAGTTCTACTGTCCCACTCGTTCAATGTCAGTGCAACAAAAGATGGATTGCACTTTCACTTTGCCACACTCTAACTGTACATATTCAGTGCAAACAAAACTCTCTGAAAAACAAAACACACAGCCATTTAAAATCACATTTCTCCAATGAACACACCAAAAGCCCTAGATTAGGCCTAATCACTGTCACCAGGAAGCAGAATCAGGGCCTCTCACTGGCGGATTAAGTCTTCTGTTGTTGTTGTCTTTATTGTTATTGCTGAGAAATAATTACAGCTGAATCTCATCAAAGCCAATTCAACTCTTGGCAGGACTCGGCTCTGTTTTCTCTCTTTTTCTTTTTTTCTTCCAGTGAGCAACCTGGGTTTCTCCTGTATGAAAGTAAATATTAAAGTAGTTAAACACTGAGGAGGAAACTGAGGCAGTGGTGACAGGCTGAGGACAGGTCTCACTGCTCTCAGAGTGTAAAGAAATCCAAAGAATGCCAGAATGCATCTTACTGACACAGATTTTCACCTTGACTTGACTGACTTTGTAGAAATTTATTTCCTGTGCCTCGTGAAAGCAAGTGACCCCATTTTAGGCGAGCCTATTCTGTATTCTTATAATAAATTAGGTGGCAATGCGGGGGCTTTAACATGTAAAATAGTGGTGACATGCTAAATAATGAGGCAGGGTAGAATTATGTGGCACTGGCATGCAGGCTCTGGGGTATTCCTGGGCTTTGGAGTAGCCCGGGCCTTCCACTTGCTGGCTGCTGCTCCAAGCAGGAGGCTGAAGAGCTGAGGGGGTTATTTTGGGTTGGGTTGGCAGTGAATATATAAAAATGGAATTAATGTTCCAATGCCCAAAACGAGATTACACTTTGGTGACCCTTTTGACCATGCTTCTATGTGTCTTTTTCTTCATCGTGGATATGAGGCTCATATATTAACCCCTAGTGGAATTTATTTAAGATATATCATACTGTTTTATTTAGGCTTTCATGATCTTATTTTTTGAAGCCTTTCAGTTTGGGTATTTCAACTAGAGTTTTGGCAGGGATGCCCATTTGAAAGCAGAGATGATTGTAGTAAAGAAGCAGAGCTGTGTGTGTTCCAGTCAGAAATGTAATAATCTCACAATGATTGTGTGACTTCAGGAGCTGCAGCTTCTTCACTGTTATTGTCGCTTTTGAATATGGAGTATATTGTGCATTGGAGTGCTGTGCAACCTTGAGGTGGTTCTGTAAACTCTACTGTTTTATTGCTATTGTTGCAGCAGTTGACAGATTTACCAGGTCTAATGCAGGCGATTTTAGTTTGCTTGTAAACCTTTTTTTACAGCCTCCCTTGCTGGCTTTTTGTCCAGGCGGAGAGGGTGGGGATTAACTGATGAGCTTT
The DNA here is from genome assembly GCA_036173005.1 of Crenichthys baileyi. NCBI lineage: Eukaryota > Metazoa > Chordata > Actinopteri > Cyprinodontiformes > Goodeidae > Crenichthys > Crenichthys baileyi. The sequence continues at coordinate 20,544 of JAHHUM010001062.1, read as the reverse complement.
GCCTGTCATTCAGGTCCCACATGCTGTTCCATCCAAACTAATATCACACTTTATAGCTTTCTGTCAGCAAATACAAGGGAGACTGATGAGGTTTTCCCCTCTTCAGAACATTAAAAAAGGTGATTACAATCTGAAACACAAACACTGGCATTCTCTTAAACGTATCTGAACAATGAGAGCCACTATGCTTTGGGATTTGCTAACAGATGAAAAATGGCCGTGTCCTCTCTGTTTTTTTCCTTTTCACTTTTTGCCAGCACTCCTGTCTGGCATGGATGCACCAGCTGTTACAAAGGGTGATATGTTATATGTGCGCACAGTTGCTGGATTACATTTTTAATGGCTCCGAGGGCAGTCATCCTGGCAGTTAAAAATAAAACTGTGCGAAAAGAGGGCAGTTGCAAAAACTCAAAGGATTATTATGCAGCATTTTGCCACTACAGTTGTCTACACTTTATGACATTGCTGAAAATTAGAAAGCTGACTCTCTGAGTCCATAAGTTGCAGACATCGCATCAGAAACAGCACTGTGAAAAGAAATTTCTTCTGTTTTTGCTCTTTTACCCTTAAGTGTTATGGATCACTAAGCAAATTTTAATTTTAGACTAAGATCTGAGTAAAAATAAAATGTATTTTTTAAGTGCTGATATTTATTACTAAGGTAAAAAAGTTATCCAAAACAACCTGGCCATATGTAAAAAAGTTATTGTAAGGTAACAGGTTAACTGTGATGAAGAGCATTTCTTCGGACAGGAGTTCAGTTTCAAGAACCACACCCAGGCTAGACTACTGATGACCTGTAGAGTCAATAAATAACTGCAACAGGACACATCTGACTGCATGATGTAGGCTTAAAAAATTTAACAAGCAACACATAGTGCCCCAATCTAAGAAATTCACAGACAGAGAATGAGATGAGAAAGTGATTAACATCTATCAGTCTGGAAAGTGTTACAAGCCATTTCTACGGCCATGGGACTCCATCAAACCTCAGCAAGTGGTAACCCTTCCCAAGAGTGGCCAGCCTACCAAATTACTCCAAGGTTGCATCCATGATTCATTGATCAATTGTGTCACAATCGAGGCCTGTAGAGTTTTACATGTTGTTAAGGTCAGTTTTCATGATTCAACACAAAGAAAGAGACTGGTTCAAAATGGCTTTCATAGAAGAGTTCTAATGTCAATATCCTTGGTGAGCAGAATAACAAAAAGCAAACCAGCAAGTCCACATCTGAATGACCCAGGAAACCAAAATAAGGCTTTGGAATAGTCTAGTCAACGTCTGAACTTAAATTCAATTGTGAAGCTGTAGGAGCACCTTAAACAATTTGTTAATGCGTAAAAACCCTGCAACGTTGCTGGAACAAAACAATTCTACAAAGAATAACAGGTCAAAATACCTCCACAGCAAGGTAAAACACTCATTGCCAGTTAATCCAAAAGTTTGATGGCAGCTGTTGTTGACCAGGGCAGCGGAACCAGTAATGAGGTTTTGGGGGTAATTACTTATTCATATATACCCAGGTTGGTTTGGGTAGATTTTTTTTTCTTTACTAAATGCAGTCATCATTTGAAAGCTGCAATAACTGTAATTGCTCAGGTTATCTTTGTCTGATATTGACATTTATTTGATGCTCTAAAACATTTGTGTCAAAAAAGAAGAAAAAGAAGCAATCTATAAGAAAGCAAATCCTTTTCCACAGCACTATAAATGGCATGATAACATGGGGTTCAGTATTCTGCAGGTGACGGTATGAGGTGGAAGATCTCTTGAGTTATGCGCTCTGATTGTTACTCGACATTATGCACACAGTTTGAGGCTAAATAACTCGGCCAGTGTGGGGATCATAAACTGTTCGCCACCTTGAAGCGGGGGAGGAAACGCCACCCCACACCCACAGCCCTCCTCCCGTAAACAACTCTGTCATTTTAAGTAAGCATCACCCTGCTTACCAGGCACCTTTCGTGTGTGAGCTGCACCTAATTTAGAAGCTTTTAAATCTGCCGCAAGTGTTGTTGTGAGAAATGCCTGGTTGCAAATGTCTTTTATTGAATGCTGACTCTGTAGTATTACGGGCTTGCAGATATGCCTGGTGTAATATGTTCCTATAGCTTTATCTTGTAATAGTAAAGTGTATTAATTTTCCCGGACTGGAAGGGTGTGCCTGAATGGGAAGAATTGACTCTATTTTGGGGATTGCAGTGACTTGCGACGCGCTCCAAACATGGCTTTCACGCAGGGGGGAACGGCAAAGGATGGAGCAGGTGGTGGGGATAAAAAAGGGAAAAATAAGTGCTTTCAGTTGGTGGATTTCTTGAGTAAGCCCACCGGTTTATCACAATCCATCATGAGGAGTGGGGACTCAGTAATTAAGGACTTTTCCAAGAGTGGCATTCTTGAAATTGGAATTCAAATTCTATTTAGCATGGTCACCTCAAACGTCGAGCTTCATCCTAATTTACTAAACAGTTAGGAGACACTTTGAGGCATTCAGCAGGTCAGCATGTTCGTCACAGTGCCTGTCCAAACAATTGTTCATACCCCTTGAACATTTTTACATTTTGTCACGCAACAACCACAAACTTCAGTGCATTTTATTTAAGTTTTATGTGATAGACAAACACAAGGTAGTACATAATTATGAGATGGAAGGAAAAAGATGCATGGTTCTCAATGTTTTTGACAATAAAAAAACCCATAAAAATGCAGTTAGTCCCTACTCTGATACCTACCTAAATATATGACCCAGTGCAACCAGTTGTCTTCAGAAGACACCAAATTATTATTATTATTATCACCTATGAGTAATTTATTCTCAGTATAATAACAGCTGTTCTGTGAAGACCTTGGGGGTTTGTAAGGGAACATTAGTGAACAAACAGCATAATGAAGACCAAGGAACACAGCAGACAGGCCTGGGAGAAAGCTGGGGAGAAGTTTAAAGCGGGGTTCCAAAGTTTTAAACAAGGTTATAAGCAAACGTCCCAAGCTTTGAACATCTCACAGAGCTCTGTTCAATATACCATCCAAAAATAAAACAAGGATGGCACAACTAAAAACCTACTAAGACGTGACGGTCTAGCTAAACTTAATGAAAGAAGCAGCCCAGAAGCCCATGTTAGTGTTACAGCCAAAATCACCTAACTCGAGACCGAGTCAAGACCAAGATCAAACCAATTCAAGACCACTGCTGTAATTATAATAATGTATTTGTTGCTGCAATCTTTTAAATAAATTTACCTGTAGCAGTTAATTAGCAAGGCAACCTACAACAGTGCTCCAAACTAACTGGTTGAACTTTTTCAGTGGGGCGCACTGCCGAAACATTTAGATGAACCCTGGCTTGTAGTGATGGGACTTATAGCTCTTTGAAGGAAACCGAATCTTCTGGATCCATTCAGTTCCAAGAGGCGTTCAAAAGAGCCGTTAAAGTGATCCTTTTTTGAAAATGTGCAAATTCCGAAGAACAATCAATTTTACCCTTAATATAGTGTTATTTATATTAATTCTGGGAAACCTGGCATGTGTGGGTAAAATTTACAACTAAAACTAAATCATCTGTATTAAGTAAGCTTAATATTATTATTTAAAAGGTGCAAAATAGAACCACAGTTAGTTAATGCAAAACACCTCTTTATGTATATATTTTCCATAAAATTAAGTATAAAATATCAAAACATAAATATCAAATATCCATGTAATTCTTTACTACAAGGTTTGTGTGCGATAAAAGCAATTTAATGTTAATATGTAATGTAGAAATAAAATAAAGAAAGCAAAATGAAACAAAATAGAAGAGGAAAAGGTGCACTTGAGTTGCTTTAGCAGAAATAAAAATCACCAACTGCACCATTAAATATAATTATAAAGGCAACGCACTAATGGTGAACAACACTTAACTGGAAGCCTTAACCAAATAAAGTGTGGAGACTTTTTGTTGCGCCACTCATTGTTTTATCCTTGAGTAACTAGCATACTGTGATTGTCCTCGTCTCTCCCACTGCATGCAGCTTGCGTCGGCGTTGCAGCCACACAGCGCCGCACAGCCTGCTGCCATGACACCAACAGCAAAACAATGGATGACAGACTGCTTAATTGAAATAAATCTAAATTGGAAGAAACCATATCTAGGACTGCTTCCAATGAAGATCTATAACACCACAAGAATATTTACATTAAATAAGGAACAAAAAAAAACAATACATTTCCAAGCTCATACAAACTAAAACTTCCTTGATTTCATACCAATAATTATTACACGATCAACATACGAAGCATAATTTTGCCAAACCACCCCCTTCTCAATCCACTTCCTAGTTGGTACCATCCCAGAACTAATAAATTGTATGCAAACCCCCAGGGAATGTTTTGTCTGCGGACACCTGCTGAGAGATACAAAATGGCAGAGGTAAGTGTTTACCAAAAAAAAAAGCTTTCATTATTTTAGTTACCCCCTCCTTGAACCGCCACCTTAACATGGTGGAGGGGTTTGAGTGCTCAAATGATCCTAGAGGCTATGTTGTCTGGGGTTTAAATGCCCCTGGTAGGGTCTCCCATGGCAAACAGGCTCTGGGTGACGGGTCAGACAAAGAGCAGTTCAAGAATCCTTCATGAGGACAAATATATCGAGGCACGTGATGTCGCCCGGTACGGCAGAGCCGGGGTCCCACCCTGGAGCCAGGCCTGGGGTCGGGACTCGCCGGAGAGTGCCTGGTGGCCGGGTTGCTCCTCGCGGAACCCGGCCGGGCCAAGCCTGAATGAGAGACGCGAGGCCATCCCCCAGTGGGCCCACCACCAGCAGGGGGAACCGTGAGGGACCGGTGCAAAGAGGATTGGTTGGCGGACGAAGGTGGAGACCTCAGCTGCCCGATCCCCGGATGCTTAGGCTGGTTCTAGGGACGTGGAATGTCACCTCGCTGGGGGGGAGCCTGAGCTTGTGTGGGAGGTCGAGAGATATTGACTAGAAATAGTCGGGCTCACCTCCACGCACAGCGTGGGCTCTGGAACCCATCTTCTCGAGAGGGGCTGGACTCTCTTCTACTCTGGAGTGGCCCATGGGGAGGCGCGGCGGGCTGGTGTGGGTTTGCTTGTTGCCCCCCAGCTCAGCCGTCTCGTGTTGGGGTTTACCCCAGTGGATGAGAGGGTCGCATCCCTGCACCTTCGGGTTGGGGATAGGTCTCTGACTGTCGTTTCGGCCTACGGGCCGAGCGGTATTACGGAGTACCCGGCCTTCTTGGTGTCCCTGTCGGGGGTGCTGGATAGTATCCCTCCCTGGGACTCCATTATTCTGCTGGGGGACTTCAACGCCCACGTGGGAAATGACAGTGACACCTGGAGAGTCGTGATCGGTAGGAATGCCCTCCCTGATCTGAATCTGAGTGGTGCTTTGTTATTGGACTTCTGTGCTAGTCACGGATCGTCCATAATGAACACCATGTTCAAACATAAGGGTGTCCATCAGTGCACTTGGCACCACGACACCCTAGGCAGGAGGTCAATCATCAGACCTTCGGCCGCATGTTTTGGACACTCGGATGAAGACGGGCTGAGCTGTCCACAGATCACCACCTGGTGGTGAGTTGGATCCGCTGGAGGAGGAGAAAGCCGGACAGACTTGGCAGGCCCAAGCGCATAGTGAGGGTCTGCTGGGAACGTCTGGCGGAGCCCTCGGCCAGGGCTGTATTCAACTCCCACCTCCGGGAGAGCTTTGACCAGATTCGGGGGGACGTTGGAGACATAGAGTCCGAGTGGACCATGTTCTCCGCATCTATTGTCGATGCTGCTGCCCGTAGCTGCGGCCGTAAGGTCTGCGGTGCCTGTCGCGGCGGCAATCCCAGAACCCGGTGGTGGACACCGCAGTAAGGGATGCTGTCAAGCTGAAGAAGGAGTCCTATCGGCTGTGGCTGGCTTGTGGGACTCCTGAGGCGGCTGACGGGTACCGTAAGGCTAAGCGTGCTGCGGCCCGGGCTGTGGCAGAGGCAAAAACCTGGGAGGCCTGGGAGGAGTTCGGTGAGGCCATGGAGAAGGACTACCGGTTGGCCTCGAAGCGATTCTGGCAAACCGTCCAGCGCCTCAGGAGGGGGAAGCAGTGCTTCGCCAACACTGTTTATAGTGGAGGTGGGGAGCTGCTGACCTCGACTGGGGACATTATCGGGCGGTGGAAGGAGTACTTCGAGGATCTCCTCAATCCTGCCATCACGCATTCCCTGGTGGAAACAGAGGCTGGGGACTCGGGGTTGGACTCTTTCATCACCCAGGCTGAAGTCACCGAGGTGGTTAAAAAGCTCCGCGGTGGCAAGGTTTCGGGGGTGGATGAGATCCACCATGTGTACCTCAAATCTCTGGATGTTGTGGGGCCATCAGGGTTGACACGCCTCTTCAACATTGCGTGGCGGTCGGGGACAGTGCCTCTGGACTGGCGGACTTGGGTGGTGGTCCCCCTTCATAAGAAAGGTGACTGGAGGGTGTGTTCCAACTACAGGGGGATCACACTCCTCAGCCTCCCTGGTAAGGCCTATGCTAGGGTATTGGAGAGGAGAGTCCGGCCGATAGTCGAACCTCGGCTTCAAGAGGAGCAGTGTGGTTTTCATCCCGGCTGTGGAACACTGGACCAGCTCTATACCCTCTACAGGGTACTCGAGGGTTCATGGGAGTTTGCCCAACCGGTCCACATGTGTTTTGTGGACCTGGAGAAAGCATTCGACTGTGTCCCTCATGATGCCCTGCGGGGGTTGCTCCAGGAGTATGGAATCGGGGGCCCTTTACTAGGGGCCATCCGGTCCCTGTATGAGCGGAGCAGGAGTTTGGTTCGCATTGCCGGCACAAAGTCGGACCTGTTCTCGGTGCATGTTGGACTCCGGCAGGGCTGCTCTTTATCACCGGTCCTGTTCATAACTTTTATGGATTTCTTGGAGGAGAGTTCCTGCCTCAAGTGGAGGAGTTCAAGTATCTTGTTCACGAGTGAGGGAAGAATGGAGCGGGAGATCGACAGACGGATCGGTTCGGTTGCCTCAGTAATGAGGGCACTGTGCCGGTCCGTTGTGGTGAAGAGAGAGCTGAGCCGAAAAGCGAAGCTCTCGATTTACCGGTCGGTCTACATTCCTACCCTCACCTATGGTCATGAGCTTTGGGTCATGACCGAAAGAACGAGATCCCGGATACAAGCGGCTGAAATGAGCTTCCTCCGTAGGGCGGCCGGGCACTCCCTTAGAGATTTGGTGAGGAGCTCGGCCATTCGGGAGGGGCTCGGAGTAGAGCCGCTGCTCCTCCACATCGAGAGGAGCCAGTTGAGGTGGCTCGGGCATTTATACCGGATGCCTCCTGGACGCCTCCCTCGGGAGGTGTTCCAGGCACGTCCCACCGGGACCAGGACACGCTGGAGGGACTATGTCTCTCGGCTGGCCTGGGAACGCCTTGGGCTCCCCCCGGAGGAGCTGGAGGAGGTGTCTGGGGAGAGGGACGTCTGGGTGTCTCTGCTCAGTCTGCTGCCCCCGCGATCCGGTCCCGGATAAGCGGAAGACGACGAGTACGAGTACGAGTACGAGTATTTTAGTTACCCAAGAAAACCCGGTATACTATTGGAGCTAAAATCAATCATCTTTTGAAGTGTCAAAAGAAACTTAACACTATTGTCTGTTCATCTTTTACAGGAGGGAATGCCAAAATGAGGCCTTCCAACCTAGTGAATGACATGCCCAGACACACACACCCACACACACACACACACACACAAACACACACACACGGAATCTTGTTTTGCTATATGTAGTGAGGACCATGTGTTGACTCCCATTGACTTCCATTGATTTTCAGTCATTTTCAACCCTTTCTATACCCTAACCCTGACAATAACCCTAAACCTAACCATTACCAGTGCATGCCTAATCCTAACCTTAACCTAAACTCAATTCACACCTTAGTCCTAAACCTAACCGTTAGCAAAATAGGTCGTGAGGACCAGCAAAATGTCCTCACTTTGGTACAAATGGTCCTCAATTTGATGGTGAAATCAGGAAAATGGTTCTCACTGTGATGGCAAGACGGGAGCACACACACACACACACACACACACACATTCCAAGCAAACAAATAAACCAAATGAAAAACCAGTTGCTGTATTGTTATTTACCTATGCTGTACATATGTGGCTCTGCCAACCAACAATTATGGATTCACAATATAAATGGAACAGTGGCTCATCGCCATAGGCATTATAAGCAAGCAAAGCAGTAAAAAACAAAGAATGGGTCTCACTAACTAAGATTCGAGTCCTATCGTTCAAGGTAAGGAGCCGTTCAAAAGAATTGATTTGTTCATGAACGTCACATCACCACAGACTTGTATGTAAGAAGACCCTCTGGTAACAAGTTAAACAAACAAACCAGACACCTCTGAAAAGCACAAACTGTACAAAGGTTAACTGACTTAACATTAGCTGCAGGTAGAATGAGTGGATGTGACACATGGTGTTCTGTGTTTTTTCACAGGAAAATTTAGCTTAATCTTTTTTTCTCATCCTCGGCAAGTACGGACATAGGTGGCAGTGTTGAAATTCTTTGATTAAAAAACTTTATTGGTCGAAATTTGGAGCAGTCAGGAGTTAAATTGTAATGAAAAATGATGTTTCAGCTGGAGTGTTTGGTCTCAGGAGAAAAAAAAAACTCCCAAGGCTTGTCTGAGGCCTGGTAATAGAACAAGACTATAAAAATTTTAACTCAGGAGAGGTGCTGAGACCAAGACCTGTCTGGAGCATTAGTTGTGCATTCAACAACTAATGCTAAAATGCTAAATGTTTTACCTGGCAGAGAACATAAAACAGCACATCACCCCTAACACACCATCTCTACTTTCAAACATGGTGGTCATATAATCATGCTGTGGGCATTCTTTTCTACAGCAAAGACGGGGACATTCATACACACTCTCTATCCAATCTGACTGAGTTTGAGCTCCACTAATCTGGCCTTTATGAAAGTGTCAAGAAGATAATCTATGCTTAAAGAAAGCCGTACAAATTCATGTAAGAAGTTTGTCACTTGTCCTGAAAGGGACACAGCAAACATACAGCCAGAGCTACAATCGAACAGTTTAGGTGAAAGCATAACAATAAGAAATAATTAAAGTGAAAGTGCAAAAATCTCATTCTGTAGATGTGGAAAGCTGGGAGAGGCATACCCCAAAATACTTGCAATTGTAACAGCAGCAAAGCTCAAATTCACATCACACTGATCTTTATTCTGACTGATCTGACTGTTCTTCATTAATGTTCTGATTTTTATTTGTACAAATATGAGAAACCATGTAGCATTTTCTTTCAACTTCACAATAATACACTACTTTCTGCTGGTCTTTTCACATATTATCCCAGCTTGTGGCTGTCACATTACAAAATGGGAATAACTGCAAGCAGCATCAAATGGTTTGATAATTTATACTGCAGCCCTCTTTGTGATTGGCATTTTGAACAAATGCAACAAACTAATAAAGAGGATTGCCATAATGATTTACTTTCTTTGCCAGAATTATGCGCAGCTATCAAAAAGCAAACCATCCTGAAGAATTTAATCTAAAACTTGTTCATCAAAGTTGACTGCATTTGTTCGTACTCTACCTATAAATAGATATCTGAAGGGGTTTTATGCGGATCCCACATCAAGCTGACTAAAGAGTGTCCTATTTGCTCAGATAAAGAACACTATGCACTCCTCTCAAAGCTGTGGGGAAATGGCAAAATGGAGGAGACAACCGGTGGTCTCCCGGGTTTGTACAGCAGTGCTTTTCCTGATAATGCCACACATTCAGGTTCCTGCTTTCAGTTGCCTTCGCACGAGTGCTCCAGTCTCACACGGCACTTAAGTGTGATTAATAAGGTGCAGCATAGTGTGTGCGTGTGCACGTGTGTGTATAGAATGGTTGGTGTTGAGGTGGCGGTAGTGGGGGAGTTTATGTCAAGATAAACGTGGAAATGACCTAACAGTCACCGGCTTTTTCCTTTTGGCAACTGCACAGTGCCTCGCTCGAGAGCAGGAGAGGCTGGGGTTTTTTATCAAGCCGAGGGCTCAGACCACCAGAGGCTCTTGTGAAGGAAGGAAATTACCGGGTGCAAACATTCACAATACCCCAACTCAATCCCCCCTCCCTCATCTCTCTCTTTTCCTTCTCTCTCTGACTTCCACTCTCCTGTCCCTATGTTTATCAGGTTTTGGGGCACTGTATTTTGATGTCAATAAGCAATTTTTCTTGCCTGGTCTCCTGCCTGACCCCTTTAATCCATCAATATATTATTAGAGATAAAGTTTTGTGGACGCCTGCTGCAGTCACAAGATAAATGACATCTCTGAAGTCACGCATTAAAGACTAGATTAAGGCCTTGTGACTGTGTCTTCAGTGCTCATCTGTGCGCCTCTGTCCAACCTATCACACTAAGTGACAAAAAAGAAAAATAATGAACTGAGGCAGAAAAAGCAAAGAGATATTTCTTACACACACAACGGGCGTCTGTCTTCAGCCAGGATTAGGACGCATTAGAGGCATGCTGGAGGAGAGGAGAGAGGCACTGTTTGGTGTCTGTCTCGGCTGAGAGAGAAAGGGATTTTCAGCCCTCTATCAGTCGGAAACCAATGGAAAGCGGGGGTTTTGTGTAAAACAATGTCAACCCAATTTGCTCAGAAAGCAGATGGCTTCATTTTAAATATCTGAGCTAGATTATCAGCCATATTTAAACCACAAACTATTAATAAGAGATTCTGATTAGATTTACAGCTTCATGAGCCAACACTCTATTATTCAACTGGGGTGGGAAGTTGAAATTTGAGGCTGATGTATTGAGAGTTAAATAATTGCCAATATCTTCCTTAAGTACAAAATTGTAAAATCTTTATTTTTTTCACCGTGTTGCCTCATTAATGCAAAAAGTGCAAAAAGATTATTCTATCCATTTTCTGAACCTGCCTAATCCTGTTCAAGGCAACAGGAGATGGGTTCTTGTCTCCGACGGTTAATGGGTGACAGAGGTACCAGTCACAGGGCCAACATAGAAACATACAAGACAATCAGTCATGCACACCCAAGGGCCTACACTACTCCAAATATTTTTAAGGATTCTATTCCGTCTTTGTCTCTGACCTGTCCAGGGTGTACCCTGCGTCTTGTCCAGAGACCCCATCACCCTATGCTGTGCCAGCATGTGGCAAACACTTCAACATAAACATGTTGGTTAGCATTCTTTGAAGTGAGGTTTTGTGTAGTTTTTATTCGTAATAGTTCTTTTACCTGGTATAGAAAGATGTCATTGCTTGATGGCGCTTCCTGGAAAAGTAGACCTCATCCGAGTGGTGGAAGCCATCAACTAGTCAGATATACGCTGTATTAATCTGCCTCATCAGCTGATCGTAGGTCTGTCAGGATAACTGTCAAGCGTTGTTCGGGTGGACAAAGCAGTACCTAACGTTGGATTCTCATGGTCTCTTAAAATATTGCAGGCTGGTAACACCATCTACCAAAAGTGTCGTATCCATTATTTAAAGATTTTCTGTTTCAATTGTTGTAAATTCTTAAAATATCAGCTAAAACAAAAGGTGTACTGCTGACTAGCTTGTTAGCTTCCAGCACTCCAAGGACTTATTTACTTACCAACAATCTCATGGTTATAGGATGTCTTTCTACTACAGGTAGGGGAACTATCAACGCTAATAACTTCACAGACCCTTAAAATCTAAACTACCCCCTTGGTACATCAAATTAAAAAGAATATCCTAAAGATAGGTAAAGCAGTGCTAGCCAAAGATTCTCCTAAAATGTTGTAGCCCATGTTTTCTTCAACACTGTGTACCATTTCCTCTCAGTCATTAACTTTACCAGCTTATATTTAAAGTTTAATCAAAACAGTCAGGGCAAGGTGAGACATAAAATCCCATAAAAAATTGGTTCTGCCACAGAAAACGATACCGGCCCTGGAAATTTAACCAGATCTTCTATCTGGTGCAAAACATATGGCCACAAAACGTCTTCAACAACGCAGATCAATGCAGATTCTGATGATGATATTTGCACAGAGAAATGTCAGCTAAGGTGCTAGGCTAACATTAACTCACTACCTTTTTGTTTTGATATGACTTGTTTTTATAATTCATCTCAGAGCATGTTCTCATAATCGTGTGTAGACAAAAATAGTTATTCTCCTTCTTCATAGACAAAGTGCTTTGCTTTCAATGTTCTGAATATTTATGGCTTGTGTTATAGCAGACTACAGCCCTATGCTCATGTCTCGACCACACGGCTGTCCGGGTGTCGAGACTGTTCGCCTTAACTGAGGGTGCCCTACAAATAATTTGTCCTTGTCCAAATTTAAGGATTTAATATAATCAATATGAACAATTATAATATATTATTATAATTATAATATATAATATATATATATTATAATTATAATATATGGCAAAGAATAGATTGAATGAGTTCTCTCCAAATTCTTGGACAAAGTCATGTATTTGTCTTTTTTCTGACTTTCTCAAATTGCCCATCTTGTTAAATATGCTGGATGTTGTACATTTGTAAAGCACCGAAACAAACACAAGATCATTAAACATTTATGCATAACATACAACTCTATTCCTTGGCTAACATTTACAGGCCGGGGCAAGACACATAATAGCACATCTTTAGTTGCTTTTCACCACATTGGTTTCAAGCATCCCTTTAGTTGTGAAATAAAACGAAGATGTACCCATGAAGATCCACAGTTAAAGGTTTTCTCTGCCCGCTTAATGTGACAGCGTTCCCCTGAAAACTAGACCCCTAAAACCTCTGAGTAATAGACAGGATTACAGATGTGAAATGACATTTTTATAGCTTAAACTCCTGACTACCTGGACTAGCAGATATTAAACACATATCTGGTAGCACTTAGTGTTAAGTGGGACCAAATGCTTATTAAGTTTCTGATGCCCTAAGAGTGTGTCTGCTCCAGTCCGGGCTGATACATGCTGCTAGGCCACAGTGAACGAGCACGGGTGGATTTACGCCGGACTTAGACCTGTTTTATCAGAGCTTGCCAGTTAATACGGTGCCGAGCTGACATTGTCGCCACTGTGAACCGATTGACAGTATTTGAATTTCACTTTAAGCCCTCCGTGCTGCTTGTGTTTTCATGCGGAACGTTTTTACCTGACAAGAAACTTTTCCTCCACAGACACACAGGCAGTGGTACAAGCACTGAACATGGTCTGCTCTTTGTCTTTTTGTCTATTGACCTTTACAGTTTTTCCTATAACCCTGTCTATATGCCATTCTTATTGGAGTGCCTTCGAAAACTATTCCCACCCCTTAAAACTATTCAATATTTACATACAGTACATTGGATTGGGGTTTAGTAGAGCATAATTGTAAAGTGGAAGGAAAACATTAAATGCTTTTCAATTTTGATTTACAAATACACATCTGAAAATATGGTATTTATAAGATTTGCACATTGCCTGAATTTTTTTTTCATCCATTTTTATTTTAAAATAGCTTGTGCTCATTAAAAATTAATGGAGATCATCTATGGACAGCATTTTTTTTTTAAAGATATTTTTTGGCACTAGAGGCCTTTATTTAGTAGGTAGACAGGGAAGAGGGGCAAAGAGAGAGAGCGACATTCGGCAAAGGTTGCCAGGTCGGGGACTCGAACCCGGGACAGCCCCTTCGAGGACTATAGCCTCTATATGTGGTCACATGCTTAACCCCTACACCACCAGCATCACATCTGTATGAACAGCAATTTTAAAGTCTTGTCACAGGTTCTCAATTAGATTTAGGGCTGGACTTTGACTAGGACATTTTACCAGATAATTATACGATGTAAACCCCTTATTCTCAAAAACTTTGATGGTACTCTGACAAAAATTTGTTACTAATTATTTGCAAGGTAAGTGGCCAAAAATGGCCAGCAGACAGTATTACTTGCTTTAGCACAATTAAACTTTATCAGAGATTTCTCAAAAGCAAAGAGAAGTGGAGAAAATGTTGAGAACTCTGAGTATAAACTGAAGCATTTTATACTGTGTTCCACTTGCCTCTGTAGCCAGTTGCAAATGATATGTGTTAATTGATATGCTCAATACCAAGTTGACTAAATTATTTGTTCTTACTGTGGCTATTGATAAATATTATATCCACAGCAGTCATATTGGATTTTTAGGTCAGGGTTGGTAAGAAACCTCTGAATTTATCACTTTCTGATTCTATCAACCTTTCTGCTAAATTTTCCAACTTGTACCACTGTTAACTCTGCCTGTCAAGATGGTGGAAGTTGGAAAATCTAAATTTACTAAATTGGTACTTATAAAAAGCTTTAGAATCAGTGTCTAAACCACTCCATTGTAACTCGAGGTAGATATTTGGGGTTGTTGTCCTGCTGAAAGGAAACTCCGCCCCAGTCTCACGTTGCTTGCAACCTCTAGGGAGGTCTCTTACAATCTTCCCTCCTTAAAAAACCAACCTTACAGCAGGATACAGCTACAACAGAGATGGTTAGATTTGCACCACACATAGCACTTTGCAAAAAGGCCAAATGTTGCAATTTTAGGTTTACCTGAACACCTTCTGTCTTGTTTGCTGTGTCCCCTAATGGATTGTGCCAAACTGCCAATATGATTAGTAGTGGCTTTCTTTTTGCAGACTTTCTATAATGGTTTGATTTGTGGGATGCATAGCTGAATACTATTGCAAGTCACTGTGTGTGTTTAGTTTGTACAGAAACTCACCAGAAATACTGGCTTCTAAAATCAATTATATCTGATATGAAGCAGATTACCCCTCAATTCAAGGGTCCACATTCATTTGGCTGGCATTTTCAAACAAATCACCCAAGGTCCTCCTGTTATGGCTAATTAAATTAGCTCCTCCGAATTTCTAATATTTATCTTGGTTTTAAAGGTGAGGCTAGAGGTAAACGGCACCCATTAGTCCTGTTTTCCTTGCTTCTTGATTCTTCCTTTAAAAGCAAATCTACAGACAGCAATTTAATGCATTCTGGGAAATTTGTTATTCAATGAATTCGTTTCTTCTTTCTCCTTTTATACTGTACAATAATTTCAAAAAAAAACACAAAAGAATCTGGGTTCTCATAAAAACTCAGTCCTTTCACTGCTCATATTTCAACTCTGACATTTAGAAGTCATTGATTTTACTTTCAAATATAACTGATCTGAATTTGATCTAAAGCCGACTGAGAGCCTGTTTAAGTTTTTATACCGCATCGTTTTCTGTTGGTTATATTACTGTGTTCTTCCTAAACATTACAGTCAGTCATGTTCTACCGCTTATTCCATAGTGGGTCGCGGGGAAGCTGGTGCCCATCTCCAGCAGTCTATGGGTGAGAGGCGGGGTACACCCTGGACAGGTTGCCAGTCCATGGCAGGGCAACACACAAACAACCATGGATACACTCATTCATACACCTAAGGGCAATTTTAGATTGACCAATTAACCTAACAGGCATGTCTTTGGACTGTGGGAGGAAGCCGGAGGACCCGGTAAGAACCCACGCATGCACAGGGAGAACATGCAAACTCCATGCAGAAAGACCCTCGGTGGGAGTTGAACCCAGGACCTTCTTGCTGCGAGGCAACAGTGCTACCAACTGCGCCGCCGTGCAGCCCCTAAACATTACAATAAATTTGAATTCTTTTACACTCTCATAGTTTGCTGCCTTTCAGTGTTTGAATTCCCTCTTGAAACACGTTCAGCTCGAGAACTAATTTTTATTATGAAGCTTGTAGAAATTGTAAAAACACAAAAAGTTTCATCTACGTCTATATATGCCTCACATAGCATGTCCAGTATCATATTTCATGACATTATTATAAAGTATTTTGTTGTTGAATTTTTGTTTGAAATTTTGTTTGGCTTTGTTTACAGCCCACATTTACCTTGACATTGTTTAGATAATTAGTGCAATAATAAAGTGCAAAATTAATGTGACCAAATTTATTTCCATGTTGATAAATTATAATCTTTCTCTGAGATCTTGCATTAAATCACAAGGAAGTCTCACTAATGTAAGATGTGTTTGCTAGGACATCTCAAAGGTACTCACAGAGGTTAGGTTCTTAACTCTGCTGGCCAGTCTCCACTACCTTGCCATATCTACTGGGTCAAACCACAAAATCAATGAATTTGGGTTTTCTATAACGTTTGGTGTGGAGAAACTTGACTGACCTGTACATAGTCACCTTTGGGATGAATTAGAGTGGAGGCTGTAGTTATGGTTTTCTTATCTAACTAGGAAACACTCCTAAACCTTGTGGAACATGTTTACAGACTAGTTAAATTTGCTATTGCTGGCTGGCAATGGTTGGACCATCAACAAAAATGGACCTTAGATATTAAGAATATGATGTCCTTAAAGTTCTTGTACAAGTAACAGACAGACAAATACTTTTAGCAATGGAGTGTATGTGTGAAAATAACTTAGTGTCTTCTAGACCTGTGGTTTTCAATCCTGCCCTTAAGGACCCACTGTCCTTCATGTTTTAGATGTGTCCCGGCTCCAGCACACCTAAATCAAATGATTGCATTACCTCCTAAGAAGCCATAAAGTGCTGCAAACGCCTGTTTATCACACATTTATTTAAGTCAGGTGTGTGAAGGCAGAGAAATACAAAAAACAAGCAGGACAGTGGGTCCTGAGGACCAGGATTGAAAACCACTGTTCTAAACTGTTAACAATAAAATGAAACAGTTGTATTTAGCACATTACAAGAGGAAGACTGGTAAAGTAAACATTTTGTTTTAGTCCTGTCAGTTTAATCAAACTCTGGTTACCATCTGACACCTCAATTCTTTATACCACCACTGTAATGAGACATCCACTATGTTATCCGTTCTGTCCCAATAAAGTTTTACTTAAGTAAAATTTAACAGCCAAAAATTACACTCTTCTCTTATTTGTGTTTGCACGTGTTGCTCGATATATCAAGTGATGCATTGTCCGTCCCTGAACTTTGGGTCCTTTGCATTTTTCACAATTTACCTCCTGCTAGATTTTGCCAGCTCCTACTTCCTGTTAAAATGTTAATACTGGGCTACATGAACAGCTCATTCTCATCCACACTAAACAGTCGGCCATCCCTATCCTTATTATGGCTTAATTTGTCTCAAATCCTGTTGTGCTAGCCTAACCAACCATGTCTAGCATACCTCATGTTGTGGAAGATTTTTGACAAAAGTTGAAACCCCAATCACCAGAAAGATGGAATGTTAAGGTTTATTGAATAGAGGTAAGAATGGATGCTCAAAAGAGCTCATACAATCACCTAAGGGATCCACAGGTTAGAGAGAGATTGTAGTTAGAATCTTTAGAATCTGGTTGATATGGTACCAGCTGATCAGCGCACCTGCAGACAATCTCTAATGCTGTGCTTAAAAGGAGCGTCTGGACAAACATTCCGTGCCTGTTGTTCCACGCAGTTGGTAACCTCAAGCCACTCAACATCCTAACTAACTCCCCTCAGAATAAATTCTAACCTACCTCTCCTCCACAGAACGACCCAGGTCCTGTTGACACTTGTATCCAGCCTTCCAGCAATTCCGTAAAATAAACTTGTTGAAAACTTTCTCTTGTCCCTGTGTCTGAGTGGTTCCGCATGTGGGTCAGGAAATTACCTGGCAATATGACAGAACCAACAGGTCAGTCTGACCCAGCAGAATCCTCGTCAGGTCCAACAGCAGGTACGCCCCCTGAACAATCCCAGTTGTTCCTACAACATGACTCGATACTACCGTCCCTGTTCGAGCAGCAAAAGCCCAAAAGCTAGACCAGCCAACCACATGCCTCCTGGAACTCACCAGCCAACTCGCCCCTGCAACTCAGCCTCATTCTACAGCTGGCGCAGCGGCCATCCCACTGCTGATTCAGTCTTCAGTTCCCCATTTTTGGGAGGTGAATTTAAGCAAACCTTTGGCTATTCCGAGTCTAGTCCGGAGATAAGTAGGAAATTATGGAACTTGAGACAGGGACATAAATCAGCAGCTGATTTCGCTATTGAATTCCTCACTTTTGCAGCATCTTCTGGTTGGCACGATCAGGGGTTGAGAGGGGCTTTCACACAAGCATTAATCGAACAATTAAAGGATAAATTAGCCTGTAGAGATGAAACCACCAGCCTGGATGACCTCATTTCTCTAGCCATTAAGATCGACAATCGTCTCAGAGAAAGAGCCAGAGAAAGGAGAAGATTAGTACCCGAGCCCTCCTATACATTAACTCCAGAGAAACTCCAGCCAAAAACTCCCTGATTCCAATCCCAGAGGAACCCATGCGAACCAGATTATCACCAGAGGAACGACAGCGCTGTTTTGAGGCCCGTCTCTGTCTGTAGTGCGGGGAATCAGGACATTTCATCCTCAATTGTCCGGTGCGACCAAAAGGGGGAGCCTGCCAATGAAGATGGGAGGATTGGCAGCCGGTTCCAAACTTTCCCATATGACAGTTCCAGTTTCCAACTCCTACTGCCTGTCCACCTGTCTCTGGACAGCCTCTGTCGTGCCTAGACCACCTGATGGAGTGGAGGAGAAAGCGATCTGATCAACGCTCCCTGTGAGTACCATGACTTTAGGGAAATTTGCAGTAAACCACAAGCCCTCTCATTACCTCCACACAGACCACATTATGGTGCCATAAACCTGTTTCCCGGAGCAACTCTACTCTCCAGTCGTCTATATAATATATCTAACTCAGAAAGATCTAGCGTGGAAAAATATATCAATGAGTCTCTCGCCGCAGGCATTATTCGGCCATCCACTTCACCCCTGGGCGCTGGATTCTTCTTTGTTACTAAGAAGGATGGGTCGCTCAGACCCTGTATTGATTACAGAGGACTTAACTAGATCATAGTGAGAAATAAATACCCAGGACCTCTCCTCACCTCAGCCTTTGAACTCATCCAGGGTTCCACCATATTCACTAAACTAGATCTCAGAAATGCTTATCACCTTGTCAGAATCCAGGAGGGGGATGATTGGAAGACGGCTTTCAAGACACCACTGGGTCATTGCGAGTATTTGGTTATACCTTTTGGGCTCACTAACACCCCCGCTGTGTTCCAGTCCCTAATCAATGACGTCCTAAGGGACTATCTAAACGACTTTTTCTTCGTATACCTAGACGACATCCTCATTTTTTCGAGATCCCTGGAATAACATCAGACTTATGTGCGGCTGATTCTACAATGACTTTTGGAGAACCGCCTTTTTGTCAATACTGAGAAATGTGAGTTTCATGTCTCCTCCATCTCATTTTTAGAATACATACTGGAGAGCGGGCAGGTGAAGTCGGACCCTGAGATGATAAGAGTTGTGCTGGATTGGCCTCCTCCCATGACCCAGAAACAGCTTCAACATTTCCTGGGATTCGTCAACTTTTATCGTCGCTTCATAAGAGTTTAGTGAACTGAAGGAAAGATTTGCTAAAGCCCTTGTCCTTATACAACCTGATCCCTCTAAACAGTTCATTTTCGAAGTTGACGCCTCAGATGTAGGGGTAGGGGCCGCTCTCTCGCAACACTCAGACCCAGACGGAAAGCTCCATCCATGCGCCTTCTTTTCTAGACGGCTCACACCGCCTGAAGAAACTATGATGTAGGTGATAGAGAACTCTTAGCCATGGGGTGGGTCGAACTGCGGCCCTCATCAGACGTTGCTTTTGGTGGCCCTCTTTGTCCGGGTATGTCACACCTGTAATAAAACAGGTAACCAACCACCAGCTGGGCAGTTACAACCGTTAGCCATCCCTAAATGCCCCTAGTCCAATATTGCCCTAGATTTTGTTACTGGTCTCCCTCAGTCTAAGGGGTTCACCACTATTCTGACCATAATTGATTGATTTTCTAAGGCTTGTCACCTAGTTCCCCTGAGGAAACTCCACACTTCTTTTGAGACCGCTCGGTTGCTCGTTAAACATGTTTTCCGCCTGCACGGCATCCCTCATGATATCCTATCGGATCGTGGCCCCCAGTTTGCATCAAGGGTATGAAAAGAATTTTGTTCTGCCCTAGGAGCCAAGGTTGCCCTTGCCCTGCTCAGGTTTTCACCCCCAGATGAACGGCCAGGCTGAGCGACTGAATCAGGAGCTGGAGGCCACCCTTCGCTGCCTGTGCTCATCAAGTCCTGCTACCTGGAGCTCTCATCTACCTTGGGTAGAGTATGCTCATGCCAGTCACATCTCGTCAGCTACCGGCCTCTCTCCATTTGAAGTCTCTCTGGGCTATCAGCCTCCTCTTTTCCCTCGTGACCAGCAAACCTGTTCAGTTCCCTCAGTTCGCCAGCACATTCTCAGATGTAAAAGGATCTGGAGAAGAGCCATAGAAGCCATGGATTGTACTAGCGCAAGGAACCAACGATTGGCCAACAGAAAACGCAATCCAGCCCCTCAGTACGCCCCGGGACAGAAAGTATGGCTGTCTACCAAGGATATTAATTTGAAAGCTTCCACAAGAAAGCTCTCCCCAAGGTTTATTGGTCTGTATACCATCTCGTCAGTCTTAAGCCCTGGGGGGCCCCGT